>PVIJ01011233.1:0-55747 GCA_004024925.1 Scalopus aquaticus | reverse complement strand
GGGGGGAGGGGAGGATAAGGGCACAAAATGGAATAGAAAAGAACACAAGGGCCCACGGAGATGGATCAAGGGTGAATTGGTGGTGGGCTACCCAAGGGGAATACAAAATGTAAAAGACATAAATAACAATAAAAATATATATTAAAAAAAAAAGTACTGCCAGAGAAGGCCTGTTTCTCTGTCAATCCTTCCAATCAGTTGCTGAGAAAGTTTCATTTGGGCGCTAATAGGCTTTCAACACTTCTCAAGCACCTGCTAATCTCCTTTTTAAGGATAAAATCCTATGTTAAATCTTCACAGGAAATAGCACCTAGTTATAGTTTAATAGTGCTGTGTGTTTTCTCCTTTTAAGTTTTCTTTTGAGACTTTCTTTTTAATTTGTGTGATATTATGCGCTAGTTTACTGTTGCCAGCTCTGTATGGAAGGGGAAACTGGGTTTCATTTTGGATAGTGACAGAGCATTTCCTTTTCACATGTTTATTTTCTTTTTATTTACTTATGCATACAGAGCTGGGGTGTAGGCCAGAGGTGCAGGGGGGTGAGAGGGTTCACCAGAGACAGAGTGGGGAGCAGAACAGGCGGATCTACTGAAATACCCTGCTGAGGGGAGCAGCTGGGGAGTCAGGAGAGGTCTGCTGCGCCCTGTGGGAAGCTCCCTGGCCGGGGATCGAACTTGTGCTGCAGTGGCTGCCGACAGCTTCATAGTGCTGAGTCGTAAATCCTTGTGCCACCATGGAGGCCCCCTATTTTCTTTTAAGATGTAAGGAAAAAGATTGTGGAAGGAAAAAAAAGGTCAACCCCCAATGAGTTAAGAGGAGCATTACTATATGACCCAACATATAGTAGGACAAAAAGAACTGAAAATAGGCATTTGAAACAAACAGAATTACCCTCCAATGTTCACAGCCCAAGGGTGGAAACCACATAAAGAACATCCGTCCATCAACAGAGGGGTGGACACAGAAAACGTGATGCACCTGCGCAGTGGACTGAGTGATAACACCTGCGGCGGCAGGTGGCCCCGGCCCCTGGGCACTAGATGGAAGAGGACAGACACAAAACTCCACACGGACTCGCTTCCTTCCAGAGAGGTAAATCCACAGAGACAGAAACAAGGTTAGTGGTTTCCAGGGTCGGAGGGAGAAAAGAATAGGGAGGGGGTGACTCCTCAGTGGTTATGCGGTCACCGCTTAGGGGGTTCTTGAACTTAATAGAGCTGATAGTCACATTACATTGTGAATGCACTAAATCCCACTGAACAGTGTGCTTTAAAATGGTTAAAATGGTCATGTTATACTAGGTATACTTCACCATAATAAAAATAGAGTGGCCCCAAAACTGTGAAGGACTGAAGTTTTAACACTTTGTGGTCCACTCACGTATTAGTACGTGTTTTTGTCACCAGTATCAGGTGGCCGCTCACGTATTAATACGTGTTCATCTAGTCTCCGATTTTTCACACCACGGTGGATTTATTTGGAACTATTAGGAGCTATTTCTTGGATCGTACTCAGTCTAGAAGCTTTACACATTGTTTTGGTGAAAGTGTAAGGTTTTATGAGAGATATTACAGTTTTTTTAATATCCAGTAGTTCAGGAGTTGTGTGTGTTTTATTGAAGGCTTCTACCATTCATGCGGTGGCACAGAAAATGGCCGGCCCCAAGGGCTGGTAAATTTAAAGGGCACCGGCACACAAAGTGTTAAATTCTTCTGGTGGATAAAACACAAGCTGTGGAGTCAGGAGCCCTGAGTTCAAGTGCCAGCTCTGCTACCAACTGGCTGTGTGATCAGGAACCAGTGTCTGTGCGTCTCTGGGCCCCACTCTCCTTCTGGACAGTAAGACGGTGCTTCTCTGATCCCCACCGGCAATCAGGTAGCTGGACGTGTGGGAGTCCAACCTAAGTGCGTCCCTTTCTAGTGTGGGGGACCTGAAGAGCAGAGACACCCCTGATGAAGAGAGGGAACCCAGGAGAAGGACGAGTCAGGAGGAGCCAGGTGAGGCGGGGTCTGGGGAGCTCGTGCTCACTCTATGTTCTACCACGTGTTAAAGGAAGAGGTCCACCGAGCAGCCAGGGAAATGGGGTGGGCACCCCTTATTGGGGTTTATTCTCTTTTAAGATGTAAAGAAAAGGACTGTGGGGGTCGATCCCCAGTAAGTGAAGCAGAGCATTACCACAGGATCCAACAATTCCACTCTGGGGCAAATGCGCAAAAGAACTTAAAGCAGGTGTTCAAACAAAAAATGTGCCAAGTGCTCAGAGGCAAAAAAGAAATGGAAACTACTAATGTCTGTGTTCCTGTGGTGCCAGCCTGAGCCAGGGCGAGCCAGAGGCTGGGGCTGCAGGTTGGGACTGTGAGGCATCTGCACAGTGCAGCTAGGGGCCATATCTGAGAGAGCATCCACCAGGGATGCTTTGAGGAAGAGCCTGTCCATATGGGGACAGAGGGCAGATCACCACCGGCCAGGCAGGAGTGATACAGACCTCCAAGATCCTGTCAAGGAAATGAACCTTAACCCAACCCCACTTTATAGATGAGGAAAGGGGAGGCCCAGGGAGGAGGAAAAAGAAAGAAGTACTATAAATGTATTATTTCATCTATGTATTAAAATATATGAATCCTATATATAGGTATACATAATATACACATCAGTTAACGCATATATAAAATATCCCTTTTGTCAGAGAAGAATACTGAAGTTCAGATTCGTTCAGGTCTGTCTAATTCAAAATTCCCAATTTTTCCAACACAACCTGCTCTTCTCATCACACAAGACTCACCCAAAGCCAGAAAGATGTTAATGCTGGTGGATCTCTTAGCCCAAACCTCCCACATGCAAATGAGGAAACTGAGGTCCACAGTTTCCAAGACTGCCTGTCAAGCTCACTCTACAAGCAGAGCAAGGGGAATTAAACACATTAACACAATCTTGTGCCTGTGTGGTGAGTGGGTTACAATGGTGCCTCTGGTCAACTAAACCATGGCCACCAAGATAGCCAGGTCCTAATCCCTGGAATTTGTAAATGTTACTTTAAATGACAACAGGGACTTTACATATGTGATTGAATTAAGGCTCTGGAGGTGGGAGATTTGGGAGGCCCCAAATCACAGATTTTGAACACTGAAGGAAGATGTTATACTGCTGGGCCTGAAGACGCAGGAAGAGGCCACAAGCCAAGGAATGCAGCAACACAAGCTGGAAAAGGCAAGGAAACATTCTCCAGAGCCTCCGGAGGGAGAACGGCCTTGCTCACAACTTGATTTCAGCCCAGTGAACCCAAATTCAGGTTTCTGTCCTCAGAGACGGCAAGAGAATGACAGTGTCAATTTCAGACCCCCTGCTTATGGTAGGAAACTAATACGGTCCTGAACCTGGCCCTTTCTACTCACCTGCTAATAAAATTAAATATTGACTAAGCACCTACCCTGCCCCAAAACAGTGTGCTGCGTGCTGGGAGTAGGGAGGTGGAGTCATGAAAGGCGGAGCAATCTCCACAAGCCAAGCAAGCAGGAGCGCACAGCACACGGGGTGGAGCAAGGTCCGCACTGAGATGCGATGTGAACTTGAGCAGCCCTGTAGCAGCCAGGAGCAGGATTTGGGAACAAAGAGTGAGTCGGCAGCAGGAAAGGGGTCTCGCTAGAGCGTATATCCAAAGCAGGATTCCCAGACTAGGCAGGATCTAAAATCTGCGTAGATGCCTCCTCTTGTCACCATGTGGCTGGCAATTCGTATTTTTAATACAGCTGCTCGGAGGCAGCGCTATGGTGAGGAACAGCATGTCCCTGTGTGCAGCTGAACCCAAGATTTGGACTGCTTTCATGCGTTCCTCCAACCCGCTGTGCTAGCCCAAATCCACCATAAAGGAGAACGGATTCGTTGAGGAGCTAAAACCTGATCTCAAAGTATTTCGGTGAGACGTCCAAATGACCGGAAAGCTTCTGATTGATTCATTCTTCCTCTATTCTCTTCCCCAGGTCGCCTGAATTTCAACTCTCCCTTCCCATCCAGGTCCCAGGGTGAGAGGGAAACTATTGGTGAAGAATTTTGTGGAGGCACATTCATTGTTCAGACAATGCCTGGTCAGGCCACAGGCGAGCGACAGGAGTCACCCGTTCAAAAGAACGTGAAGCACCTGTGTGCACAAAAACCCGTGTGGCCCACTCGTGCCCTTACCCAATCTTGCGCAGCGCTGACCCGCTGCCAGGGAAGCCAACTAGTATCGACATCCTTGCGCAGAGTCCCACTGGCCTTGAGTGGCCCCCAAAGAGGGGATCAAGCGCAGTCTAGAGGAAGAGACAGGAAGGCCGGCCCAGTCTATGCACAGCTCTGAGGATTGTACAGGCCGCAGAGCCAAAGTGTAGTCTTCGCTTGTTGACTTGTTAAGCGCCTGCTGTTCAGACAGGGTCACACAATGACCGGTCTCCAACCTGAGCCCTGGGCTACAAGCAGTGTCCCCCCAGGGAACAGGGATGGGGCACATTTTGGTTGTCACAACTGGGGGCGCAGGGGGATAATAATGAGCATTGCCTCGTGCTGCTGCTGAGGGCATGAGAAGCAGCCACAGGGAACGGACTCATGTAGGAACAGTGCTCCCCGCACAGCATCGGCCACTTGACGTGCCCAGGGGCGCACCTCACATTCTGCACAGATGACCATTCATCTTCACCCCAAGATTCACATGCTATCAACCCACCTTACAGATACAGACGTGGAGGCTCAGGGTGGTTAAGTGCTTTGCCCTAGGACAAAACACTGTGGAGTAAGTTTAACCAAAAATTAGGACCTTATTTTACCTTAATTGCCTCTTTAAAATCAGGTTTTGTGTTGTCTGTATTCAAACCACACGTTCTTCCAGGATTCTCAAACAGGCATGCGTGGCCCAGTCAGGCATGTCAAACTCCTGAGAGCATCACTTTTGCAGTACTTTGCATTTACTTTTGCTTGGCTTTCGGGGAAGGAAAACACGGACCCTTCCATAGAAGTCATTTTGCAGTGATTTTGGCCGTACCGCCAACACAGTTTCACTGTGAGATGGGAGGCATAATCAGCAGGAATTTTTAAGCTAAGCCTCAGGGGCAGGCCTCTGGGGCACAGGCTGCTCTCTAGCACATGCTTACCAGACGCTCCCTCAGCAGTGTCCCTGGCTGCTGAAGCAAATGACCGCACTGCTAGTGGCTTTGTGCGATGACAAATGTGTCCAGAGTCCGCAACGGGTCTAACTGGGCTAAAAACTAGGTGTCCGTGGGGGCCCTCCTTCTGGGATCTCATGGGAAGATGCATTTCCTGGCCTTTCTCAGCTGCTCAGGACTCCTTCCTCCACCTTTGCAGCAAAGTACCCTAACCTCTGCTTCTGCCACCATTTTCTTTCTCTGCCTCTCACCCTCAACCCACTCTACAAGGAACCCCTGATGACTTGGACTCACTGGATAATCCAGACAAATCCCTCCACTTGAAGATCCTTAACTTTAAATGCAAAATCCCTTTGCCACATACAGTGCGATCTTAGAGGTTCCAGGGACTAGGACCTGCCCTCTGGGGGGGCATGACTCTGCCCCCCCCCAGGAGGCCTACTTGAGTGAAACTCTTTAGGAAGCCCTGACATGGGCCTTCTGATGGGTCCCTAGAGAGAGCCAGGTCCTCGAGGAGCCAGGCCCATGGCCACGCTGAAACGCCACCTTGAGCGAACAAAATCAGAGTCAGGGGAGACGAGAGTCTGAGTTTGGAGTGGGCCACCTTTATGCCCCGCCCCAAGTTCAGATGTGGAAGAAGAGCCCCAGGAGGCTGGACTTAAGCCTGAAGCACCCCCAGCCTCTCTGTTCTGGCCGCCACAACCAAGAACCACAGATTCAGGGTTTAAACAACAGAAATTCATTTCCTTGCAGTTCTGGAGATGCCAAGCCCTAGACTGAGAAGGGGGGTGGGTGCTTTCTTTTGCGGCCTCTCTAGCTTGAGGGGCGGTCTCTCCGTGACCCCACCTGTCTTCCTCCTGGGTGTGGGTAGGTCTGTGCCCTAATATCATTTATAAGGACACCAGAGCAGTAGCATTTTTACTTGCATTATGACCTTATTTTTCCTTCATCACTCTTGGAAGACACTGCCTCCAAATACAGTCATAGTGAGGTCCTGGGGGTTTAGGGTTTCAACATGGGAACTTAGTGGGTCGATTCAGCCCATATCACTCTGATGCAATAAACTCCGACATTTCCCCAAGATGCAATAAACTTCCTCCGACCCTCAGCTGAAGCCAGAGATGTGCCATTTTTCCCCTGAAGCCACTGGAATTTGAAAAGCTCTCTACACCCAGCTGCAGACGGAGGACGTTCCATTCCTAAGAAAGCAGGAGGTCAAGGACGCCGTAAGCAAGCGAAGTACAGGACCCCACTCATGCACACACGTGACCATGTCCCAAAAGTTGATCTTTAACAAAGCTAACTCAGCCTGTGGGATATTTCCAGATTTTATAGGACTATTTTAATGCTTCTGCAAATGACTACCCCACACCCCAAAAGCAGAGCCTGAAACAGACCCTTTCATTCAGTCCCAGTGAAGACAGGAGATGCTTGGGAAAGTCTTATCCAGGAAGGCTGTGGAAGGCGGTGGGGAGTGGGCAATGGAAGCAAAAGCCGCCTTCAGCTGCCAGGCCTGCCCCTTGGCAGGGGACAGAAGCCTGCTTAGGGAGTGTGGCTGGAAAATTAACTCCAGGAGAGGAGGGGAAATTCTGGGCTCCAAGGTGGGAAGGGAAGGAAGCATATTTCTAGTTCAGATTTTAGGAAAAGGAGCTTCAAGATGCCCGCCTGCCTCCCCGTTTCAGGACAGGGCAGAGGACAGAGCCAGTCTCTGTCCTGTTCCACACTGTTCCTTGAGACATCGCTCAGGATTGGCAGAAAAGCCACAAGAGTATCTCACTAATGTATCTCACTAATAATACCTCACAAGAGTGTACTCACTGCCGCACGTGTCCAGCAGGCAGACACCGGTACAGTACTACTGGGTATAAAACACTGACATGCATGGGCTTTGGTTGTGAACAGCAGCAGCCTCCAGGACCCCTGGCACCAGTCCTCCCTCAGGAACCCCCACATCTCATCTCTGGCACTAGAGGATCAACGTGTGACACCACTGGGGCCCCAGGACCTCGCAAAGAGGCGTCTTCTCTGATGGAGCAATGACCGTCTCTGTGCACTGGGGCAGCTGTAACAAAATCCCACACACTGGGGGGCTTACAGACAACAGAACCTTGTCGCTCAGAGCCCCAGAAACTGGAAGCAAGCTCAAGGCCCCAGCAGAATCAGGGTGTGGTGAGGGCCTGCCTCCAGGCCCCTAGATGGGCCAGGGCTCCTAGGGGCTCTTGTATCAGAACCCTGATCCCATTCACAGGGGTCCACCCTCAGGACGCCATGCCCTCCCAAAGGACCCTCTTCTAACACCATCACATTGGGGTCAGGATCTCTATGCATGAATGAAGGAGTGCCACTAGGGCAGCAAACATTCTAAGGATGGTCTCCCCATTTAAGAGCTCCAAACCCGCTGCTGTCAATATCAACCCTAAAGCCTTCCTGCTTTTGTTTGAAACCCCTTTCATGCCATGGAAACAGGCAAGTCCCTTTCAGCTCGCAGCACTGCCTGTTTCGCCCTCATCCTGCCTCCGCTTTTCCAGAGAAAGGGACAAACCGTGGCTCCTGGCTCCGCAGCCCTGCAGCCCACAAGGCCGCACGGGCAGCTCTCCGGCCCACGAGCACTTGGTTCTCTCCCGCCCCTCCCCACAAATCACAATTGTCCAAATGCCACAGAATGATTTTCTGCTGGGAAATTTTACATGTTGAGGTGATTTGTGAAACAACATTGATACAGATACAACAGCTGAGCAATGCCTGGTGACTAAGAATGAACAATCAGAGAACTCCCTGCCAGGCTTCAAAATATTTATGATTTTTTAGAAATTCAAATTATTCCACTGCACTTTATATTGAAATCCATCATTTTCTGAGGTTTTCCATTTACACAATGGAAATATCAACGAGGTGAAGACATGCAATACCAAGAGAAAATAAAAGTGCGACTAAATTAAAATATATTTCACAGCAGGTGCCATAAAAGAGATGCAAATTTAAACAATGAGATAACATTTTCACTCAGCCAATTATAAAAAAAAAATTGTTTCAAGATGTGGCCAGAATTAGGTGGCAGAAGTACTTTAACATAGTTATTGGCACTATCCAGCAGTCCAATCATTCTGGAAACCAATTAGCAATACATACATCAAGAACCTTAAAATTCTTCATGCACAGTGACCCAGTAATTTCAGACAAAGGATTCAATCCAAACCCAGTAACCTGCAATTCAGATATTTCATGTCAAAAATGTTCACAGTGCTGTTGTTCCAATAGCAATAAATTGGAAGAAATCTAAATTTTCAAATTATGACGTGTCCATAGAATGGAAAAACGTGTCCATAGTATGGAAAACACAGCTGACCAAAGTGTTTACAGATGATTTGTAATGCTCATGACAAAGTTTCAAGTAAATGAAAAGCAGCACATCAACCTGCATGACCAGTATTGGCTACGCATGTGTTCGTGTCTAAGGTATGGGGAAAAAAAGAAGAAAATATGCTAATATGTTAACAGAAGTTGTTTGCAGATGGTGAGATCAAAAGTGATTTTTATTTTCTTTATACGTCTCTGAATCTCACAAAGCCTCTAAAGCGTGCATTCATCAGACTACTTTTATAAGTGATTATGTTTTCTTTTTAACAACCCTGAGATGCTTATCTTTTTGAGGTATATACTGACATTTACAAATGAAGCACAATGATATCTGGGATTTGCTTGAAAGTGATGGATAGGGGAGCCCAAGTAGTGAAGTAACAGATGAAACAAGAAATGTGATTGTGTGTTAATAACCGCTGAAGGCTAATCATGCTATTCTCTCTAATTTTCTGTGTTTGAAATTTCCCTTGATCGTATTGCTTCCTTTAATGTTGCCAAAGAGCTTTGGGAAAAAAGGAGAAGAAACAAGTACCAATTACAATAACCAATAACAACTAACTAAAGTAAAATTTGACCAGGAAGTTGAAGTCATTACCCAGGGGGCCATTGGTGGAAGCCACGCCCACCAGCGAGCACCAGATCCCAGCCAGCCTGTCAGTTTCCGCAGCTCCACTCTCTTCCCAAGGCTCTGGTTCTATTTACCCACATGAACCAACACTATACAGCTGACCCTTGAACAGCTTGGAGTTAGAAGGACTGACCCCCGTGCAGTGGAAAAACACACGTATCTGACTCCCCAGCAATACTGGAAACCCGCATAGATACCCACATCCTCAGAAACTCAAACTCAGAGTTGGCCCTTCAGAGCTACAGATTCAAAGAACAGACACCCGAGGTTGGTTGAACTGGGGCACCTGGAGGGTCAGCTGCATTTATTGAAAAAAACGAGCCTCCGAGAGGCTCCCCAGAGCTCAAACCAGAGCTGTTTAAGGCTACTTCCTCAGCCCTACGAATCTCTTAGCATTAAAATAATTCATCTAGAAAATACGGGGTTCTTCTCAGCCCCGGGAACCAACATACAAGACATGCAAATGCCACTCACTCTTTCTGGCTGGAGTTCCCTAATTTGGAAGAGACAGATCAAGCAAGGAGACCTCAGCATTTGTGACAACGAAACAGGCAAAAAGCTCAATGTTTTGATTGTGAGAAGCGCCACCCAGGAGCCATCAAAACATCACTCAAGCCTGGCAGCCTAGAGGTCTCCACAAGGGGAGGGAAAGGCTCGGACTGCGGGCGTCTCTGCAGCCACACTCCACCAGCCACGCCGGGTGAGACAACCTGCAGGGCGGGCACTCAGGACACCAGCCTCTCTAGGCAGGAGCCACTGTGGGCAAGTTGTTTGGCACAGAATGAGGCGCCCCCTAGCATGTCCCCAAGGCCCCTGAACTATCCCAATCGCACATGCATCACCAGGTTTTAGTTGCAAGTCTCCTCCAATTAGATTCCAAGCTTCAGCAAAGCAAATAATTTGACCACAGACATTTCTACAGAACATTTTGACACAAGGGACAAGCTCAATAAATCTTTGAAGAATGAACACATTAAAAAACCAATAAATACATCCATTCTGAGATCTTGGATGGGTTCCAGAGAGTCTGTGAACCCCTGGAATTGCACATAATATTGAGCATAACTTCTGAGCATGCAGTCCTCTGGGGAGGACTCGCGGCTCTCAGCAGTGTATGAAGTGTTTGGTTCACTCCCCCAAATGACCCCAAATCATCTTAAATTCCTTGGGTGAGTATGTGGACAGGCCTAGCACTGAGATTTTCAGAAGTCACCTTGTATTCTAGAGTGAGTTTTCACAAAATAGGCACAGTTAGGGACCAGTGGAAAATGACTAACCTCTTTCAAGTCAGTGAGATTTAAAAATGGAAAAGATCCTTGCAACATGGCAACTTCAGTGGACATTCCAAATGGAAACAAACCACCAGTCCTATTACTATTTCCCGCCTCACATAGGTAGCACAGGCCCCTCCAACAAAAGCAGTGGGCATCTGAGGCTCTGCCATGCACGAATATGGCAGACATTCTTCCTCTGAATGCTTTATGGTATCGTTTGGATTTTTCTTAACTCTGTACATGATACCTATTTCCAACAACTAAATAATTAGAAAGAACATATCCATTCCGGTCACTTGAAAGTTGTAAAATCTGAATGGCAAGACAAAGCCTTTGGAAACCAATTTCAGGTTTCATTTTTCCTTGGGGGATTTGAGAGGGATATAGGGAATAGTACACAAGCAGTTTTGCCACAAGCAAATGTTCAAAAGGCAGGGTTCAAAACACAACAGACCAAAAAAAAAAAAAGAAAGAAAATTTGCCAACAGAAAAATCAAAGGGTTCTGTATACCGCCCTAGTATATAAACATGCTGCCATAGTAAAGTATGCAGCAATGTCAGTATACTTTAATAAGTAATCATGATTAACTGGATATAATTACAAAAACTTCCCATCTAGAGAAGTTGGCAATTATTCTAGACATCATCTTCCCATAGATGTGTTTCTAGCCAAAAACATTCTACTAGTAAATATAATGCCGGCTGACCTACTTATGTTTGTTTTTATAAATGTGTATGTGAGTTGATATATATACATAGATTTTCACTTTTCAAATATCATCCACCCTTCAGAATGATGTCAAGTCCTTTGGGGATTTGGGGTGATGATGCAGGGACCATAATTCCTCCCCCATGCCAGGCAAATTTACAGTGAATTACTCACACACTCGGAGAAAGTGAGGATGTTGGTTTTCAGCCAAATCCAAGGGCTGAAAGTACCAGGACTTACAGAGTCCAAAAAAGAAAAACTCAGGGATGTGAAAGGTGCAGAGTCTCTGAGTTAGGAAGCCCTCAGAGGTGGCCCCTCCAATCTTGCAGCCCTCCACTCCCCGACAGGCAAGCAGTGGCTCCCAGCTCAGTCAGTCCGAGAGACACGTACTTTCTATGAAACGTCACCGTCTTCTTTTAGAGACCCAACAGCCAAAGCTCATCCCTCACATCAAACTGAAACTTCACTCCTTATAATTTTATCTCCTGGCTCAGTTCTGTCCCCAGAACAACAACAGCAACAAAAAGTTAAGACTAAATCACCTACCCCGACAGCCTGTGCAGCATTTGAACACATCTATCCTGTCTGAGCTTTCTCTGCTCCAGGCTGCAGGCTGAACGTCCCTGTATATTTCTTCTGAGACTCTTATCATAGGTCGTAAGTCTTATCATACACAATCCCAGAGGCCCTTCCTCTGGACACACTGCCATTTTCAACATCCAGTTTTAAGGATCACCCCCCAGAATTAAGTCAAGTCTACAGACAACTAGTGGTAATGTTGCTGGAGACATCGCCTGCTTGCCACTTAGCCATTGCTCCCACACCCCTGCTAATAGGAACAAATCCTGCTCCAGGGACAATCATCTATCCTGGCAGAAGAATCGTGATTGTTAATCTCTACCAGTGATGTTCGAGGGGTGGGCATGTGGCCCAGTTCTGATCAGTGAACAACAAAGGAAGTCTAATCAATGAAAGGATAGAGGGCCTTTACAAAAGCTCCTTTTCTCTCCCTTCTATTTCAGTGTTGGCATGCAAAGATGTGATGGCTGGAGCGGGAGCAGCTATCTTGTGATCAAGATGAAGCAGTAGCTAAGGAAGGCAAAGTAAAAGAACTAAAAAAGGACCTGAGTTCCTGATGGGTTATTGAGTCACTAACCTTGTTGAACAGAAAACTAATGTCCTAATGGTTGAAGCCACTGCTGGTCAAATATTCTGTTATTTGCATCTGAAAATGTTCCTAACAATAGAAAAAGGTATAATAGAGCTATCAGCGCTCTTGATTTAGACATTACATTTCTACAAATGTCTAGCTTTTTAAAAAGCCACACCGTCACTTAGAATATTCTGAGCATCTGGCCAGTGCAAAACAAACAAGCAAATAAACAAAAACTCTGATACTGAGGATTACAAAATCAAATGCTCACAGAGACCATGTAGTTAAACACAAAGGTGGGAACCTGGCTAGATGTGAAATAAGAGGGAGGTGAGGGAGGCCATAGTGAACTTGAAAATGCACGTCTAATCCAAAGACATCAAAATTCAAGCACTTGAAACTATTGTGCCAGTGAAGTAAAATACGAATCTATGGGCACCGATAGCCAGATTCAGTAGCCCGTTCATCAGACAATGACCCCTACAAAACTCATTCTCAAGTCAGCTGGAAAGCCACACCTCCCCTTTCCTGCTAGAGGGCAGACTCTTATTAAGTCCTCCAGTGCTGTCTGTAGTATGGGTTCAGCATTTCCATCTGGAAAAACGTTTTTTAGTTTTAATTCCACCACCCAACATCTTAATCATTTTCAGTAAGACAACCAAAACAGTTACATCAGAATCTACTGTCCTTCTTGAATCGAGGCCCCCTTTCCTAAACCAACTGGGTACATAATCATCAACTTGCAAGGTCAATAAAATAAGAGCAAAAGAATACGAACACGAAGATTGCTTAACCAAGTATTTTTGGGGCTGCCAGGGTCCCCAGGCTGAATTATTGAACGCTTCGTGAAGATAGAATGAGAAGCTCTATCTGTTCATATGCCAAAGCCTTAAACCCAATGTAGACATGGGGTCCACTTGGGGAGTTCTTTACCAATTTCACTGAGACGGTCGCCTCTCACAGTCACGTCACCATCAGCCACATTTAACCTTCACTTTT
Organism: Scalopus aquaticus; assembly: GCA_004024925.1. Classification (NCBI taxonomy): domain Eukaryota; kingdom Metazoa; phylum Chordata; class Mammalia; order Eulipotyphla; family Talpidae; genus Scalopus; species Scalopus aquaticus. The sequence continues at coordinate 42,492 of PVIJ01011233.1, read as the reverse complement.
CCCAGGCTAAAGCTTGTGGCAAGTCCTGAGGACTCAACAGGGACCTCTGGCTGTCCCAGTCAAGAAAAGTTAAGCATTTCATGCTAGACCCTCTACTTCTAAGGGTTCTGGGGGAGGCGTTCCTATTTCTTGCAGGGGCGCCCTTGCATCTCTGCTTCACCCTTCATCATTTTGTCTGGTTAGTAAAGAGTCCATGCATATTGGAGAAAAATTAAGTACAAAATATAGACACAATAACAACAGCATTACTATACGTCTATATCGTGACCCAAACACTGACCTGCACACTTTATATGCATCTCACTTAAAAATCACAGCTCTAGCAAGGATGCTCTGTATTATGACCTTTAAAAAAAAATACTATATTGGGCCTCCCTGGTGGCTCAGCAGTGAAGGGCTGCGCTGTGGAGCCCTCGGCAGCAGTGACTCGAGTTCGACGCCCAGCCGGGGAGAATCCCACATGGCGCAGCAGACCTTTCCTGCCTCGCCCGCTGCTCCCCTCAGCAGTGTGTTTCTGTCTATCTGCCTGTTCTGCTCCCTACTCTATCTCTGGTGAACCCTCTCGCTGCCCCACGCCTCTGGCCTGTACCCTAGCTTGTATGAATAAATAAATCTTAAAATATATACTATATTTATGACCTCCTGTTCGATTTTTTGCTCATTTTACTTTTATATTTTCTTCCTTTGTCCATTTCCCCCACCCCACCCTTAATCTCGGAGCCTCAGGGTGTTTTTTGGTGTCCACTAGTTTTGAAAGTATTTGACATTGTCAAATTCTCTGTTATGTGAATGCTCAATAGTTGTCTTTATCTTTCTGACTTAATTTGCTGCAAATAATTCTCCAAAATTCCCTACATTTTGCAGTAAAATGGCTGCATTTCACCCTTTCTAATGGCTGTATAATACTCCACGGTGTGGATGTACCATTTGTCCTTTGAGGACTAGTGTTCCTTTTTAAAGATGAAGACCCAGCAGCTCAGAGGCATTAAGCAACATCCCCATGACGACCCAGCTGGTGAGGGGGAGGCTGAATTTACACCCAGACAATTGTAACTCAAGGTCCGATTCATTAACCTGGCTCCAGCGACATTTTTTAAAAGATTAAAAAACGTCATTGATCTCACCAAGAGATAACCACTGCTCATATTTTGATAGACATCTTGCCAGTTTTTTTCTTGAGGGTAAAGGCATTTTAGAGATTTATCATCCAAAAGCTTCACTTTACAAAAGGAGAGCCTACAGCTGAGAATGGAGAAAGCTCTCTCCCAAGGCCACACCTGAGGTTTCATCTCAGGTCTTCTGGGCTTCCTGAAGCCCTCTGTTGAGGAGGATTTGAGGACTGCATGCTCAAGTGGACAAAGAGCACAGCAGATTAAGGGTGGCAGTGATGGCGGAATAAGCACAGCAGAGTGGCCACTGGCCTACCACAACTTGCCACCTTCCCAAAGAGCAGCCCCTGGAAGAGAAGCAGAAGCCCCAAGGCGCTCTTCACCAAGACTGGGTGATTTCTTCCCCTGTCTCAGGGGCTCTCAACTCCCAGCGCCTTCGGACCAGCTGGTAACCAAACCCACTCAAACGGGCCAGAAAAGGCAGAGTGCCTGTCCTGTCTTGGGGGCAGAGGGGGTCGTTTATCTCCAGCTAACTGGTCCCCAAAGAAAAGTGGGCCCAATGCTGCCAGGCCTTCTGATCTTTTCGAAGCAGCACGAAATTTGGATTTTTTTTAAAACGTGATGTCCTCTGACTTTAAAATGTTGGCAGGCAACGATTCAATTCCATGAAGGGGGTGTGCCAGACAAATGGCACCGGTGAGTGGCAGTGTAACCTCCGGTTTTCAGGATGACTTTACCAGAAGCCTCCACTCAACTCTCTGCCACCCAAGATGCCTTCTCTCCCTCCCCTCTCTCTGCCCCTCTCTTTACCTAGAGAGGCCTCTTTCCATGTGAGGGACCACAGAGAGGATGAACACCCCACCAACCCACCAGCTCACCGTGCACAAGGCTCCGGGGTGACCAAGTGCTGCCTGAGGCCACCCAGAAAGTCCTTCCTGCCTGCGGCATCACCTGTCGCATCACCTGTCGCTCTCCAAGGACTGTGTGAGGAGGAGCCAAAGATGGCGTCTGATATGCCTCGTGGAGAAGGCAAATAGGCCTCCCGCCCTCTCCGGGCCTCCGGGGCCTCTCTAGCAGGCGCCCATGGGCTCCTCTGATTTCTGACGTGTGTGTCCGCCCTTTCCATGAGCTTGCAGGGAAGGCCTGTCACTCATATCCAGATCCAGAGTGCTGGGTGACAAGAGGCTACCAGCTCCACCTCCCCGGCGAGCAGTTACTCAGCAGTGCTACTGGGGCTTTTGGATGGAACCCCCCCATTTCTGCTAATGCCCAGGACGGCTAGTCACTACTTGCCCACGAGAGAGAAGAGGAGCCTTGGCTCACACCTAGGAAGTGAGCATGGAGGGAACAAATCTGCATGGGAAGCCCTGAACCACAGTGTGGTGAGGGCTTCTGGAGAAGGCAGCGAGCTGGCAGGGGTGCCAACAACTTGATTCACTCAAGCCACAAAACCCCGGCAAGTGACAAACGCAAAGAACAAGCTGAGTGCAAGGTGCCAAAAAGAACACACAGGTGGGCCAGCAAGAAGCTTCCCAAAGCTAGAAATGAAGCGGAAGGCTTGTTCAAATAATCGTGGTTTAGACACAATACTCCGCAGCCTTTAAAATCACATTCGAGAAATCTATTTAACCACAAAAGAGAGTTCCAAGAATACATCATCAAGTCTGAAAAAAATAAAAGGAGACTGCGTGATAGACCTGGGTCAGAATCGGAGTAAACATGCTTGGTAAGCTCCCTCCTCTGCTCCTCAGACAGAATTTATGGATACATTTTCATGTATTTTTAATTTTACAGAGTTCTGTTTTGAAATACAAAAAAAGGAATCACTGACTTTAAAGAGAGAACTCCCTACAAAGATCCGAATCAAAACACGGGGCTCTACGATATCAAGCAGAATTTAAAGCCATGTTACTCACGGGAGGGGGAAGAACCCCATATGAGACTCGGGGGCAGAGGTGCCAACAGCCACCCGGGGGTTGGGCAGAACTGGCCCCAGAGGCACGCTACTTGCTGTGAACTGGATTGAAACATAAGTACCAGCCACCCAGAGTCCCAGGCAAAGAGGACACCCCTGCCTGTCTCAAGGGCCTGGGGCCCACGCCTCTTCCAGGTGTGCAGAGCTGGAAGAAAGCTCAGAGCAGAGCTGTCCACATGAACTCTGGCTTAGAAGCACCCAGCCCTAAGATACAGGGCAGAAGGAATCATAAAACTGCCTTGAAAAGGTCACAAACAAAAGTGAGGACACACACGGGCATCCCACGATGAGACTCTGCAACATGGAAGAATTCAAACCCGAAGAAATAAAGATGTTAGCTAACCAGAGAGGAGTCCATAATATGTAATTTTTAAATCCTGGAGAGACTGAGGAGCAACTGACGTCCACACAAAGTGAGAAAAGCTTTTTATTAAAAAAGAAAAAAAAAACAGGAAGGTAATGAAAAGGGACCAATTAGTCATCTTGGGAATAAACAGAACGACTGTTGAAATTAAAAACTCAACAGAGAGGCAAAATAATAAACCAGGTTCAAATGAAAATAGGGAAAAAGGTGTTTTTTTTAAGTTAAGGAACACTAAGAATTAATTTAGAAGCTATGTATATGAACGTAGTACATATAGTTGAGAAATGACACGTGTATATATGCATGTATATAAAAAAAATAGCTCCAGAAGGAAAGACTAGAGCTAATACCCAACAGAAAATGGCCGTGACTTTTTTCAGAACAACAGGACACCCTGACTCTTCTGAGAAAGCACAGCCTGAAAGTACAGCAAAGTCCTAAACAAGCAGGACCCCGAACTTGCACCTGAACAGCAGGGCTTCCAAGGAAACAGCCCAAAAGCGGCGACAGTGGCTGCTCCCAGTGATCAGATTTTTTATTTCTTCTTTAAACTTTAAGGTACTTTCTAAGTGCACGTCAGTGAAAAGACATCACTTTTATAAACCGTGGAGGATGAGTAGTTGATATTGTAAATCCACCCATACACATGAACACGCTTTAAAAAACCTGACCTCCAGTAGCTTCCACTCTAGTAAAGGAGATGAGCTGTGCGCAGAATTGACAGAGCAAAATCCCAGCTGTAGCCAACAGGGACAGATGTCGCTGAACTCTCAGGCTTATCTTTCTCCCCAAGGAGCAGGGAAGGGAAGGGAGGGGAGGAGGGAACCCCAGGCAGAACCTAAAGGTCTAGTGCAGATGCTGGGCTTACTGGGGTCTGTTCCTGCAGGTGGAGGGTATTTCATTGGGGGGGGAGTCAAAATGACCAAACCAAGATAAGACTTGAACTTGATCTACATCAAGCATTACTTCCAACTCTAAATTAATTACCTTGCACGACCACCCACTGAGAGAAGCAAAAATTACCATCTCCATTGTAAATTAACACCACAAAAATCTGTCACTTAACACATTTCAATTGTGATAAGGCTTTCTTCTTTTTTCCAAAGGTCATAATTAGACCGAGGGAAAGGTGAAGACAGGATGGGGTTGTGTGTGTGTGTGTGTGTGTGTGTGTGTGTGTGTGTGTGTGTGTTCAGTTTAACTGATAATCACACTAACTACCATTCTTATGGGAGAGGCACTATCAGTGGCCCACCTGGGCTTTACCAAATGAACATCTTAGGGGGACACAGTGAGACCTGGTTAGTTTGGGGAGCTTCAGACTCTAGGGCTGGAGCACCAATGACACCCCAACCAAGCAAGGTGGAGTTTCAGAGGGAACAGCCCAGGACAGCATCTTCAGAGCCAAACAAGCCACACTCAGAGTCCAGTTCCAAGGAAGCAGGGGTGGGGGGGTGGGGGTGCAGTGAGGTGCGCCACTGGGGAGGAAGGCTGGCGGCATCTCGGAGGACGGCTTGCTTTTTATAACACGTCCAGGTTTCTCAAAATACCACCCGAGCCCGGCTCCTCTCCACATCACCTGCACCCGCCCCCGCGCACGCATATACCCAGGGCCCAACGGGGACCCAACACAAACCCTGCTGCCTGCTTCGCCATCAAGACAACCCGGAGATCCTCGCAGTCATGACCGGTGTCCCTTTCCCTCCCGGGAGCCCCTGTCCCTCCCCTTCCTCTCCTCGCCATTCTCTCCAAAATCTCTCCTGAATCTTGCCTCCTACTAAAAGGTCCTTTTTCTCATCTCCTGACCTGGCTCCGTTTTCCTTCCTTACTCTTAGCGGGGTCACACTTTGGTCCGATCCCCAGAAAGGAGTTTCCCTCTATAGGACAAGAGGATGCTTCCACCCACAGCCCCTCGACTCCTCAAAACTCCCTTTCTAACACCCCTTCCAGGGAGGAGCAGCTGCTGGCTGGGTTGGTCGCCGCCTGGCATTGCTAGTGGGCAGGGCCCCTGCAAATCAAGGGGTGCCCCACACCAGCCCACCTGCCCTTCCTGTCCCCTGCCGACAGCAGGATGGGTAAGTCAGGTCAGAGCCCGAGCCACACAACCGCCAGCTCGGAGCTGGACGAGGGGCCTAGTCAGACCTGCCAGTCTAACCCTCCCCCCACCTCCTCCAGTTCAGCCACTGTGCTAGGCCCCTCGTCATTCCGGAGATTTCGATTGCAATATAGTTACTGTTTTATGTGTGCTGCACCTGTGGTCAAAACTTCCAAAGGGTGGAGGGGTGGGCGGTAACACATCCCAAATCACAGCCTAATCTCTACTGAAAACTGCCCTTTGCCTTCCTGCCGCAGTCCCGGATGGCTGGTCACACTCAGGCACACCTGTCCATGCCCTGCCTCTGAGAAGTGACATGAACCCCCGTCCCTCCTGAAGAGGGGATGCCCCTGTGAAAGGATGGGCTGGATTTGGTGGACATGAGCTCGCAGCTTGGGAGCAGCAAAGCCCCGAGCAAGCGCCATCACCCACACGTGGTCTGGGTGGGTGTCAGTCACTCCTCTGGAAGTTAAAGGAGGCGCTGACAGATTCGAGGCCCTTTCCGGTTCTGAAATGGCTTCTACGTGGGTGGTCTGGCAAGGCTGCTGCCTACTTTTTTCATCCCAGAAAGGAGCTCCCCCAAATGCAGAGGTAGCCAGGAAAATGCTCAACCACACACAGAAATTCTGCTAGGCTGCTAGCCACTTCAAATGAATGTTTAATAAGCTACCACATCCGTGGTGAACTTGGGCTGAATGTGCTGCAGCCCAGGAGACCTGAAAGAATTAATACGATTCCCGAAGGAGCTGGTGGGAACTGCTGAGGCAGAGGCAGAGGCAGAATCTGATTTGATGGATATAACGTGCTTGGAGAGCATCAGAAGGAAAGCGCTGTAACAAATGTCTGGCGGCCCCATTAGAATGTCTCCTGCTATCTAAGGGTCATATGCCCAGGTCTCAAGACTGGCGACTCAGCACACAGCACCCTCTCCTCTCCCTCCTGCCCCCCCAACCTTTCCTGCTGCACCCACAATGCCAATCTTGCCCTTTTATCTCATTCCTCATTTTGCTGCTCCCTTTGACCTTCCCCCATCCCTCTATTTCCACATTCTCTGAGCAGGTTCTCGAAAGCTCTCTGCAAAGTCTCTCTCCTTTCTCCAAGCCAGTGCTCCCAGCTGCCCTACTAAAAGACCCTCCACCTCCTTCCAAGTCAAGAGATGTAGACACCCCTTTCTTCTCTGACACTAATCTCCTACCCAAATCCATCCCTGAGCGCTAACCCCGCCATCGGAGGGCACTGGAGCACCTACCAGCCCCACCCACGGGACAGGCAGGAAAATGCCAGCCGCCCCACGACCCCAGTCTGTAGACAGTTCTCTCCACTCCCCCTGGCTCCGGCAGAGAGAAAGGAGAATTTCTCCTGCGCGCTCCAGCCCAGGGCTTCTCAAAGTTTCCACTCCTGTTCTCCTAACTGCGGAGACTGAGAAGCACATTCTCAGCCCTTCTGTGCTTTACCTAGACACTTAATGCACCCATATTTTAAAACAGTTTTAGCTGCTCGTCACATAAGGGAAAAAATGGACAAAACAATCAGGTAAAACGAACATTATGGGAACACGAACCACCCTCGTTTCAGGTGTGTGCAGGCTCCTGTGTCCCCCCTGGCCTCCAAGCTCCCACCACCCCGTCACACTTTGGCATTTTCCGAGTGCTTCCTTGCACAACCAGGTGCCCCTGAGTACCCCACTTCAGAACCCAGACAAAACACATTTCTAGTCATTTCCCGGTTGGAGAAGCAGGTCCTGGTTCCCACCAGGATCAGGGGACAGGACCCCTTTGCAAGTCTAGCAGAGAGCAGAGACCTAGGTGGCGGCCCTGAGGCAGGCACCTGCGCCCCAGCAGCCCGGCCTCAGCCTTACCTTGTCAGCCATGATCATAGATGCGCCCCCGTGAATGCCCAGGATGGGGATGAAAGTCTGTGAGGAGATAAAATCCAGCATCTGGGCCACGGCCTCCTGGTCGGTGTCGTCTCCAAACACCAGGCCGTGGATGCGCGCCCCAGACATGAGGTCGCACACGTGCGTGATGAGGCTCTTGGGGTCCGTGCGGTTCATCAGCAGCGCTACCACGTTCACGTCCATGGGCAGCCCCGCCCCCTGCTCCGGGCCCCACAGGTTTCGCAGTTCGCGCTCCGTCACGTCGTGGCTGTGACCCAGCAGCACCGCGATGCTCAGCGCCGGGGGACCCTTCTCCGCCGCCGCACCCTGCGCCGGACCGCGCCAGACCAGAAGGGCCAGCAGCACCAGCAAGGTCCAATAGCCCAGTCTGCCCATAGTCGCCACTTACGGTCCCTGCAAGGTGGAGAGCGAGAGTCAAGGCCGCTGGGACCCAGGGTTCCGGATGAAAGGGGTCACCGGCCCGCCCCTTGCTCCCGAGCCCAGCTAGAGCCTGTCCGCAGAGTCCCTGGCTCCTTTCCCAGCCCCGAGGCCACCCACATCCCTCGCCCTCTCGCCAACTCCACGCACATCTCCAGTCCGAGCTAATTCTCCAGCTCTATCCCCAGGTCCATTTTCGTATCCAGCTTCCTCCTCATTTGTCTCCGGCCTCTTCCCCATTCCCGACTCCGCCTGCATCTCCCATCGCATCCCCAAGTTAGCTGCGGGCCACCTCTGGCACCTCAGGCACACAGCGCGAACCCTCCACCCACCGCTCTGGTTCCCGGCGAGTGTGCGCCAAGTTACCGGCCCCGCCCCTTGCTCACGTGTTGCGAAGTGCAGACTAGCCCTGGCGTGCGAGGCGGCTGGGGACTCCGCACCCCTGCTCCCGCGCAGAGCGAGCTGACTGACCCCGCCCCCTCCGAGCCCGCGGGGTGCAGCACGGACCTGGCTCCACTCGCACCCGCTGCAGACCCTTCTCCTGGCCTGCAGGGTACACCCAGGCGCATGGAAGTGAGGATTCTCCTTCATGCGCCCCAGACTTCAAGGTACTCAGGGGGATGTAGGGCCGGCCCCACCTCGGGCAGTGGGGCCTTGAAGCAGTTTCCACTCAACTGCTAGAGACCCCCGGACCCGCCCCCTAGAGCCCCGCGTGCACACGCACGCGCGCGCACACACACACCCTCTCTCACGCGTGCCGTGTGCAATGCAGAATTTCAGAGAGGAGGCGCGTCCTCCCGCGGGCCAGAGCGTGGGAGCTGGCAGAGAACGTGCGGGGGGGGGGGTAGACTCCCAAGAAGCTCTCCCCCAGATGTGAACTGTACAGCCCCTCCCCAGGCTTTCCACGTCGGTCCCGTTGCCAAGTCTTAGGTGCACGTGGGCGGTGGGCTGCACACCTCACAGGCACGCGCGCAGTTCTGCGCACAACCGCAGGCCGCCGAAGCAGTGCCCTGGGCCATCCCGAGTCCGCACACGTCCTCAGGTGGTGAACGCACATGCTCCAGGGGTAAAGCCGCGCCTCCCAGTAAAACCAGCGCTGTCGTGCACGCGTGCACAAGCGCGCGCCCCTCGGGCCGGGCACTACCGGAGCCTGGGGAAGTTGGGGCTAACTCGCACCTACCTAGGCGCTCTACCGGCGAGCAGGGCGCAGCGCGGAACCGCAGCGCCCCCTGGTGCTCCTTTCGCGCCTCGCTACTGGTGCTCCCTCTCCCGCTTTCTCCCTCTCAACCCTGATTCTTCTCCCGCTCTCCCTGTGATGAAGTCTTCCTCTTCCCGGACCCGCCGAGCCCAGGTCTCCCGCTGGGACGTACCTGTAGCCAGAGAAGGTCGAGGATGCAGTGGGGCGCGCTGCGCGCACAAGCATCTCGGCCGCCTCAGCAGCCACCGGGTTTAGCGGGTTCCCGCATGCTGCGGCCCCCGCGCGCTCCCCTGGCTGTCCCGCGCTGTCCGCATCGCCCCCACGGGGGGCGGCTATCCCAGCCGAAGGCTCTGCAGCAGGGCTCTACCAGGGCGGAGAAGAAACAGAGAGACGGGGTCAACCCACGGGCGAGTGGGGACGGGGACCGGGCAGTCTGCAATGCTCACAGCCCCTCTGCGCACGGGGGGTCAACCTGAGAGGGGGAAACTGAAGCTTCGCGGCCGAGACGCCCACAGTGCGGATCCTCAGACCCCGTGGCCCATGTGGAGAGCTCTGCTCTGGGGCGCACAGGAGAACGGGAGCCCCAGATTGGCCACCCACGAGCAGCTCACTGGGCACCTCCACACTCACCCCCTACCACCTCCCCGGCGCCGGCTGCTGGGAGTTGTGTGGCCAGGAGCTGCTGAGCAGGGGTGGGAGAGGGGGGAAGGAAGGGGGGATGGGGGCTGGCTGAGTTTGCGATGAGCCGGCAGGAGGAGAGGGGGAGGGAAGGACTCGGGCTCCCGCGGTCCCGGATCCCCGAGGGAGGTGCGAGCATTCCCACGCAACGACCCTCTTGCGGTCCTGCCTCCCCTCCTATACAGGCCTCCCGCCGTCCTCTTCCCAAAGGGGCAGCCCAGGCCCCGCGTTCCGCACCAGCACTCACCGCAGCCTCTCTCCACATAGTTCTCAGCAGTGGCCGCTCCTGGTCATCTCCAGGGCTGATGGCTGCGGCCGCGACTCTCAACGCTCACCCGGCCCCATACTCCGGCTAAGCCCTGGGCGCCTCCCTCCAAGAGACAGAGCTGGGCTTCCTGCCCCACTCCGGACAGCTGCCCGATCTTCCCAGCGCGCCCTCGAGCCCTCTCCGCAGCCCAGGCTCCGGGCTGGTGTGTGTGAGGGCGAGTGTGTGTGTGAGTGAGTGTGGGGACGCGCGCGCGCGTGTGGCCGGGGATCCCCGCGGTCCCCGGCCGAGAGAAGCGCGGGCGGGGGAAGGCAGCTCCCTCAGGGCCCTTCGCTGCGGGGACAGCTCGGCGCTGGGCGTTCAGCTTCCCACTTCCCAGCGGGAGTCTGGAGAGCGCCTGGCCACCCTGGTTTCCCAGCACTGGCAAAGCCGGATTCCCAGGTCTTGATTCTGCTGCGGTCGCCTCGGAGGAAGAGGAGGAGAAAGGCAGGGGCGCCCCCACGCCAACTTAGGGACTTGTTCTCAGCCGACGAGACGCAGCAGCAGCCCCCGCGAAAGCCGGGGAGGTTCGGAGCTCCGGCGTACGAAAGCGTCTCCCGCCCGCAGCCGCCCTCCCCTGAGGCGGGCCGCGGCAGACCCCGCAGTCCTTCGGCGGTGGCGCGGAGCGCGGCCACCGCTCCCAGAGCGCACGGCGGCGACAAGGCCAGAATAGGTGGCTAGCTGGCGGCGGGGGCGCCTGCGGCGGCGTGCGCCGCTGTCCCTGGTGCTGAAACCACGCTCTCCGCCCGCTCCAGAGCGTCTGGTGCGGCTGAAGAATCAATTATTCAGATCTCCGCTACCGCTTCGTCCTCCCCCAGTGCCTCGCGCTGGGTACAGCAATCTCCCCTCCACGCACAGGCGCGCCAACACACACACACGCACACACACACACGCACATACACAGAGAATCTGCTCCAATGCTTCTCTCTGCCTTGCCACCCCCATATGGGAACCCACTCCTCTGATCTCAGGGAGCCAGAATCCTAAAAGTAAAAACATCTCTATATGTTGCTCTTGACTCCTTCCTGTTTTCTAAGTTCTACTAAACAAAAGTCACCCTGAGGTTGACACGTCTAAGCTGCCAGCAGGGGCGAGCCAGAGAGCATGGGACCGTCTAGGAGTCTGCTTTGATTTTGGCAACTGGGTGTGAAAAGCATAGTCAAGTGACCTTTATCCCTTTTATATTCAACTATGTCTCTCCTTCCTGGAGTGCCCATCTCTGCCTTTCTCCCCTCTGGAATGAAGGAGGCCTTAAATTTTAGTAGGTTTTGCAATCACTATTCTAACCCTGCATCCTCCACTTACCAGCCTAGTGTCACCTTTAGGCTGATTATTTATCTTCCTTTATTGATTGCTAATCTGGAAATGTGGTGGAAAGGCAAAAAACAATCTATTTCTGAGAATTTGAAATAACTTTGGTAAAAGAGCCAACAAGGCCTAGCACACAGTAGGTGTTCAATAAACACAAGGACCATTCAAGTTGGGCCTCCCAGAAATGCAAATGTAGCTACTGAAACAGAGACAGGAAAGGGACATGATTCTGAAGACTTATGGATTTATTGTGCTGGTTACTATATGTTGAGTTCTCTGGGATTTTGTTATCCAAAAGTCAGAAAAGATGGGAGAAATTCCGGGAGGCGGAGGAAAATGGGGCATTGTGTGATGTAAGACAGAGAACAGGGAAGTGTTTCATTTCCTGAGACTATAACTGGGTTGAGCTGCAATTCAGCCTTTCCTTTGGGCACACATGATCATTTCTTGGACTTCAGCATAGGTGTGAGACTCTAATTTAGGGAGTTACAGGGAAGTTAGGTGGTTTTATTCCAACCAGGTATAAATTACATACAATAAAGTACATATGTCTTAAGGATTCAGTTCGTTGTGAAATTCTATGCACCTTTGCACAATATTTTCATCAGCCCCATGAAGTTCTTTGTACCCTTTTGTTGTTAATCCCATTCCCCCCGTGTCACTATTTTTATTTCTAACACCATATAATAGCTTTGCTTATTTTCAAACTTCATATGAATGGATATCTGAATTTATAATATAATTCTATATTATTTATTGACTGACTTTTTTCATTTAATCTAGTGTCTGGGAGAATTCATCTCAGTCGCTGCCCAGAAAACAACAGATATCCCCCCCCCCCTTTTGATGGCTGGGTAGCTTTCCGATGTATGAATAAGCCACACTTTAGGTAACAAGTCTCCTGTCAGTTGTTTCTGTGGAGCTTTTTAAAATGCAGATAGCTACACCCACTTTAGATCTCCTCTGGGGTGGGGCCAAGTATGCTCTGATGATGTCCCTGGTTAACAACCACTGCTGACCCTGAAATAGTCTTTGATGAAAACTACTCCAATGGAGAGTCTGAAGTCATTCATGACCAGATTTGCAGAAAGGTAGATCAAACAGGTGTGGCCTCTTTTGAATAGAGAAAAAAGCCAGCCCTTCATTTGAACGCAGAGTGTGAAGACAGACACAGGCAGCTGGAGCTGCCCCAGGCTGGACAGCTCCCCAGTGTGGAGAACCACTTGGGGCCAGGCACCAAGAACCCCAGCAGACATGTGGAGACTGTGCAGTGTGTATGTGATCGTGGCAAATGCACGGGCTGTTGTGCTGCAAAACTAACCTCAGCGCACCACTCAGGATGCTTGCTGAGCAGAATTTTGCTACTCCAGACTTTCAGATGGAAAACCTTCACAGCAGCTCTGCCAACGAAAATTATGTTCCCCCAAAATCCTTAGTCAATGATGTTCTGCGTCAATTTTGCCAATTGGTTTTTGTCACAGTCACATCACAAAAGTAACTGAAATAGCCTGATCTGGTCTTAAGATACAAAATTTGTCCCCTGTTTTCAATTTATTTGATATATCTTCAAATGTTCTAGTAAATAAATGACCTCTCTGGTTGCCACTTGCTTTGAGCCACTTAAGCTCTGCATTTAAAGACCAACCACCTTATCACGTCTATAGGGAAGAACTAAACCAGCCGATCACTATGTTTCTCTTTATATATTCTCAAAGGAACTCGGTAAAGAATTACAGCATTTTGAAGCTGAAAGACCTATCTAGAATATCCTATATGGTGAATTTCCTAAGTAAGTTTGGGGGACTGCCTACTAGAGACTCTTTAAAGTAAATTCTTCTATTAGTCCTGCAGTTTTAAAATTTTTTTTTAAATCCAGCAATTTTCCAGATGACACCTATTTTGTTCCACACAATAACTGCTACCATCCTACAGAACTATAATGTCATTGAATGCTTTTGAAGGTTTCTGACCTGACCCAACACCTTTATTTTGCACATGTGGAAGGTGAGACCCAACTGGGACTAATTAACCTCAATCATGTGACACAAGAGGCAAAAGGCAAAATTTGGAGGCGGATCCAGGATGTTTGCTTTGAGGTTTTTCTGTATAAAATAAAGTGTGTTTGCATTTTACAAGATTATTGGGATTTTCAGAGCAGTATGACAGAATCCTGAGAGAGAAGGCTAAAACGAAAGTAATTTAGGGTGGATGAGTAACATGAACATCAAACTAGCCACTCTTGTCACTGGGAATCTACCTTTATCATCCCTCCAAATTCCTCCTGATGGGTTCCAATTTCTGGGCATTTCCTACACTGTCTTAACCTTAGCCCCAGCATTCTTGACCTTATCTTTACAGAGTGGTAAATAAACAGTATGCACATGTTCTGTGCCAAGGCAGACATCACTAATCAATTCTTGAACAATTTCTCTCAAAGTTTAGATATAAACTCATAAGCTCGCTCAGGCCTATGCAACTGGGTAGCCACATGCATTGATTAGTTTTGGCTCCAATTTGCCATTCCTGACCTGGCAAATTCTCACAGCTTCCCAATGTTAGCAGAGTCTGGCTCTGATCGCTTATACTTCCTTTACTTTCTCTCAGATCCTAATCTCTTGTGATCCCTAGTGACCATAAGGATTTTCTTTGCTTTAGACCTGTTTCCCCAGGATGACTTCAAAGCTGCCTTCCACATTTGATACTCTATGATTCTGTGGCTCTTCTTGAAGGTCTTGGCCCCGAGATCCACCAAGGATCCACCATTCCATTAAATATTATCCAAAAGGTAAAAATTCCTCCCTGCTCCCAGGACTCATTCGGATATCGATCACTCTAGTCGAGGGGCAAGGATTTTTCTAAACAAATCCACTGCCAGTCTTGAGAACCAATGTGAAGACAGCAGCCAAAGATTTCTCTCCTCACTGATCTTTACCCAGTGTACTCCCTCACATGAGACAGTAGCCCAGGAGGTGCCGATGCATCCTGGGGAAAGAGCAGAACATTAGGACTCCAGAGTCCAGTGTTCTACCCCCTTGGGAAAAGGCATTCACCTCCCGAGGGCTCAGTTTCTTTATCAATAAACTGGGAGTAAAATCATCCTGCCTCCCCGGGTCTGTCGCAAAGGCCGTGTAAGGACATCTCACTGCAAGTCCCTCTAAGAGCAGTAAGGGCCCCACACCCAGTTCCAATGTGGGGTGGTTTCCCAAACCACCTAGCAATTCTGAGACCCCAGCGGGGTGTCCTGACTCCTTTCCGACACTGCGTGTACAGAGGCAGCCTGGGACTCCACGGGTTGAGGGCTCAGTCCCATAAGACCGCCTCCCACTTCAGGGGGGACTCTGTGATTCTGACCAAACGTGATAAATCAGTTTCCCAGGACCCTCCCCTGGGTTTGACTGATTTGCTGCAGCAGCTCACAGAACTCCGGAGCCGGTCTGCTCACCAGAGCACCGTTTCATTGCAGTGACGTTAAAGGACAGGAGTCAACAACCAGAGACAGCGACGCAGAGGGTGAGGACTGGGGAACAGGCACAGGGCTTCTCCGCCCTTGCCACACACACCACCCCCCCCATCTCCATGTGTTCACAGCCAGAGGCTCCCTGAACCCCGGCCTTCTGGGCTTGCGCGGCTTCCGCACACAGGGGACGGCTTAAGTCAGAGCTACTGCGGATCAGACGCAACTTCAGCCGTCCCCACACCCCAGAGGTCCTCAGATGAGACTGGATGCTCCACCCTGCCCACCACTGGGTTGCTGCCACTAGCAACAGCTCCCCACTGAGATGCCTCCCAAATGCACCTCATTGACGAGACACTGTTACACCCTCATCCCTTGGGAAATTCCAAGGGTTTCAGGAGCAGTGTGTCAGAAACAGGGGTGAATCCAACACGTGCTCCAGATAAAGACCTGAGAACTTCGGTTTATTCGGGAGGTGACCCAGGAAGCACAGGAGGAAGTGGGAAGGGAGCAGGCCAACGGAGGGTGTGTTCACGGGAGGGTGGCCACGGGGGACAGACAACCAAGACCCCAAACAGCAGAAGACCAGCTGAGCCTGCAGAACACAGCTCAGAATCACCCCACTCTGCGGCAGAAATCGGGGGTTTGTCCACCTCCTCCTCCCTCACTGGCCGGGGGCATTAAGCTCTCTCCCTTCAGCCCGCTCTGTGCTCAAAGCGCAGGCACATCACTTCCTACCTGTGACCTTGGAAAGAGTCGGCCAAGGAGACGCGAGTGGGGCCCCGACATGCACCGAACAGAGAGCCAGGGCCCCTGAAGCCGGGAGATGTGAAGGGAGGCGCTGAAGGACACAGCCCACAGGCCACGAGCAGTCCCTCACTCACGTCTTCTGGCTTCACACAGCCCCTTCCCTATCCAGGAAAAGGGACACTGTTGGGTTCCAGTAGAGGTTACCAGATGAAAGTCACGGCAAATTATTCCTGGAGGAGAGACAGTCCCTGGTATCTACATGAAAACTGAGCCGGTACAAAGGCATTGGGAGCCCTGTGCCCTTTTGCTTGGGAGCTGGGGTTGGGGGTCAGGAGGGGAAGGGAGTTATCTGGAAGACCGGCAGAGAAATAACTCGGGGAATCCACTATCCCATGGGGGGCCTGCCTGGTGGTCAAAATGGACTGCCCAACAGCACCACCAACCAGTCAAGCTAGGACCTGGGCCCATCTGTCTGGCCTCAGAACCCACCCTCCAAAGCAATGCACTACGCGACCGAGTCACTAACCCACTGGGCCTCCTGAGATGGATCCCTTACAGTCTCTGAGGCTGCTTTTCCTCCCCTCTTAAGGTCTAAGAATGTCAGAGCAGCAATTTCTAGTATTCAAACTTATCCCAAGCAGCAAAGCCTCTCTGTAAGCCAACTCTCATGCAGAACGCAGATGCCAGAGGTATAAAAATGAGAGCTGTGACTTCAAATTAAAAGGGTGTAAGAGGCTGGGGGTCTGAGGCTCACCCTTAGGTGACCAAGTGGTCCAGCCCCTGCAGTGGACAGAAGAAGAAACCGAAGACCTATAAAGAGCGGGGGAATGAACAGAATGACTCGTCAGCAAGAGACTGAGCAAAGATTAGACTCCAGGACTGAGCCAAGATTAGAAACCAGACTTAAAAAATTGCATCTAAACCCTGGCTCTGAAACTGCCCAACTTTACGACTCTGAGTAGGTCCCTTCTCTATGCCTCAGTTTCCTCATCTATAAAATGGGGGTGATGGTAGTACTTAAAAATGGGGCTGTGTGAGCAGTCAGCTAGCTGAGCTAGGGCGCATCAAGAACTCAGCACCGTGCCCGGCCAGTCAGGGGTTAACAAGGGGCGGTGACCTATGCGCTGATAGGCTTCCTGGGGCCTGTCAGGCAGAATGGACAAGAGGTTCCCTGGGAGGTTCTGTGGGCACCAGCTCTGTGCTCTGGGTGTGGGCTCAGGGAAGGGAGCCACAGGCCAGAGGGGGCGCCATCGGCCGACCTGGCTGCTGGGCTCAGTGAGTCCCAGATGGTGCGCAGGGGGAGCTGGCCAGGGACACACTGGCAGAGCCTCCCTTCCTTGCACAGTTCACCGAACCACACAGGGCCCGGGAGCCTCAGGCTGCCTGGCCAGGCTGAGGGAAGACAGGAGTGGCGAGCCCCAGGGAGCATCTGCGCCTCCAGCCTCCAGGGAAGGCGCAGGGAGGCACCTGTCCAGCCTGGCTCCTCTGGCACCGTCTGCTTCTTCACGGGAGGGGAGGGAGGGACTTGGTCAGAAGCCAGCTCTGCTGCCGAGGACTTGAGCCTATGCCTGCCTAACCCTTTTTCTGAAGTGTTTTCTTAGAAAACAACCAGGGAGCAGGAGATAACCCCTTCACTAAGCAAAGGAAAAGGTCTGTTTCTCCATCTGAGAAATGGAAATGACAGTAATATCCACTTCATGGGGTCACAGGGAGAGTAAATGATAAACTCCACACAGTGACCGGAAGAGTGGACACCCCACAGAAAACAGTCACGGCCTGTCAGCCACCTCTGCCCGCGTTATTCACATTTGTCTCAACGCCGTGGGATTCAATCAGGCGAGGCACCTGCCTAGCTTAGCACAGCACCTAGCGCAGAATGAGAGGTCGGTAAGCAGCAGCTATTATTATTACTAATGAGCGCTGGTACTATTGCCAAGGTCGGACAGCCAGCGAGGGCTGGAGTGGGCACCTCTGGCTCCCCACACGGTGCTCGCCCCCTCCTCCCGCCCTCCGCAGCCGCCCCTCATCCAGTTAAAATTCCTGGCTCTGCCCTCTGAGAGTCACCGGTTCCTAGTCACCCGTTCCTAAAAATGAACTCCATTGTTACTGGGAAGTCACAAAATAAATTGTCACCAAGCCCAGCGGTCAGGTCCAAGTCGCATAAAGAACATTTCTCTTCATTAGGCCGAGGCCCCGGAGCCAGCAGACTGCATCCCCTCTGGCCATGGGGACGGGAAGTCCCGCCTGCCCCCAGCCTCGGTCTCTGGCTCCACAAAATCACCTTTGCTGCGAAGCATCTGGCCCAGAGCTGATAGTGGCAGGTGGTATCACTCTACGGTTTTCTTTGCTGAGGGAAGTATTGACAGGGCTTTCCTTTCTTTCTCTCTTTTTTTTTGGGGGGGAGGGGTCTGTTTGGCGTTTTGATTTTGCTCCTAATGAAAAGATGAAGGATTTTTGCAATCTCTGCCCAGGGGTGTGCTTCTGCCCTTGACAGGGTCCTCAGCCCCTGGCAGGCTGGGTCTCCCTCTAACCAAGAGGTGGGCCAGGTCAGGAAGGCGGCCTGGGGAAGCTCAAGGGCCTGGGAGTGCTGGAGCTCAGGGCCCTGGCCTGGCCAGCGGGGGGCGGGGGGCCTCTCCTTCGCTTCCAACTGGAGCGGCTGCTTTATCTACTCGCCTGTGCAGCCTCAACCCCAGGAACCCACAGACACCCCCCCATGAGAACACACCCACTGCCCCTGCTGTCTCAGCCTTTTATTCATTTTTTAAACACAAGGTAATATATGTGCATATCAAAAACAAATCAAACCCTACAGATGCAGCAATCCGCCTGCTCTCACCTGCCTTTCTCCTCCCTCTCCCTGTCCCTGGCTTCCCTCCCTGGAGCAACCACAATTGCTACTTCCCTACCGGGGGGTTGGCTTACAAACCCTCGAAACAGGCAGGCCTTTTCTTACTTCCCGGACCAACGTGGCACAGCAGAGATGTTGCTGAACGATTCTGAGACGAGGCACAAGGATGCAACATACCCCAGCCTGTCTTCGGGAGCCCAGCCCTACGCTTGAGGAAGGCGGGCATCCAGCAGAGAGCCCCACTTGGAAAGGAGCCAAGATCCACAGCCCACAGCCCAAACGGGAGGGCGGATGCCCTAACCTGCTTGCCTGGAGCGAGAGTAACCTTGAAAGCCCCTCCTCCGGCCCCCCGCTGCGCTGCTCTGCAGAGCCGCCATCAGGCCGAAGCCTTGTCCTGGCTATGAATTCACCAGCAAAGTAACTGCTGTTGACTTCAGTCATAAAGATTCGTGGTGGTGTGGCACTACACACAGGTAACTGGCACACTGCACCTTTCCCCAGGCTGGGAGGTGGTTCTTGCTCAGGTGATCAGAAGCTGACATGTTGGGGTAGGGTTCAAGTGCAGATCTCCGTGAACTTAGGAAGCACCTCAGTGCAGACTTTCTCTTTATAAACATCAAAGTCACCTTAAGCAGAGACTTCAAGAATTCCTTGCTCTACCATGAGATGAGTGAGTAAAATCCAACTTCCTTTGCACACACATTTGCACCAATGCCTTTCCTGAGAATGCCCAGAGCTCTCCCCACTTCTGGGTAAGCAGGACCAATTTTCCATCCGTATTTGCAGATGTATTTGTTGCCTAAGCAAGAAGCAGCCGTATGAAATCTTGGGCAAATAACACAAGCCCAAGAAGAATACCCCAGACCAGCAGACACAGAAAATGACAGCTCTGTTGAGACTGTGGCATCGCAGTCACAGGCTCTAGCAGATACTGGCTGGAGGGGAGGAAGCCGCTCTCAGCAGACAGGAAGCTGAAGATGAGGCCAGCACTGTGATGAAACCCCAGGCAGGCCTTGAGTTCGAAACCCAGCTCTGACCAGCTGTGTGCCTTTGGACAACTGGCTTAACCTTTCTGAGCTCTCAGTTTTTCTCATTGCAAAATGAGAAAAATTATAGCTTCCTCATTGGGTCACCATTAAGTTAATGCATGAGGATCACGTCACACTGGGAGAAATTGAGTACCAACTTAGTAAACAATAGGAGTTGCTGGTTGTTGGAAGTGTCATTAGCATAGGCTGCCCAGACAGGAAAGAGGTAGAACAGAGAGGTGAAGGAGGCCCTGGGATGCAAGCCAGGAGATGTGGGTTCTGGTGCTGGTTCTGCTGCTCACCTGCCCGGACACCTGACCAGGCGGTGAGCAGAGCAGGACCTGACTTGCTGGATGCGGAGGGACGGGGCGGGGCGCTAAGCTCCCAGTGCGCTCCACTTTCCCCTTCGGACCACGCAGTGTCCTCCTGCCAAATATCTCAGACACCCTTTTAGCAGCAGAGGGCAGAAACAATCTCTAAACCACTTAGCAAAAAAAAGGGAGAAATGGCTGATTCAGAGAAGCCAAACGCGGTCTGAACAGCCCAGCCCCAGGAATGCAGTTCGGTCCCGCAAACAGCGGGGGGTTCTCGCGGGTCTCTCTCTTCTCACTTGCTCACTGCCCTCTCTTCCCCCCCTCACCAAACTTTCTTCCTCTGTAGTCAGGGTATGTGCCTCCCATGGTTCTCTGCTTCCAGGTTGGACGGAAACCACGGCGATGCATGTCCACCCTCCCGTCCCCGAATCCCAGCTGTCAGCATCCAACTCCTTGGCCAATTAACCGTGGCTTCATGTGGGGATTCATGAGATACAAGGCAGCTCTGCTGGGGACTCCACTCTGCTGCCTGCCTAGCCGGCGCACACACCTGGATTCCCAAGCGCTGTGGAACACCAGAGAGGGGAGCTCTTCTTTTGCATGTGCTCCTGCTATATGTTCTCCCGGGAGCCCAGTAACAAGGCTCCCTGGAAACAGAACTGACCACTTCAGACCTGACATAACACAGAGGTGACTGCGCTCAGGGAGGGCGCCACGGCTGACACACCTGTCCGTGCCCCAGGCCAAGGCAGCAAAGAGCCCACATCAGACTCTTCTTGCAGAGTTCTTCCCCAAAACCACTGTGAGCTCTGCCTGATTTTTCCAGAACACTCATGAATGAGGACCAAGAATGGAAGGGCTGGTGGAGCCCACGTGTCCTTACCCTGGCAGCTGTGGAGGCTCCCTGGAGGGCTGCTTCCTGGTGCTGGTGTCTCCCTGCCTATAAATAGCAGACCCGGAACTCTCAAGCCCTGAAAAGGAAAACACAAGCTTCTTAGGGTCTGTCCAACACGCTAAGATTGGAAGAAAAGGAAGCAGAAGGAAATCCTGGAGATGCCCAGGAGAGCTCCAGGCTCTGGCAAAAGAACAGATTTAATCAGCACAGACAGCCCCCTCCTGCCAGACCGCCCCTGGGCATCAAGGGGACTCTGCTCCCTGATTTTCACGGGTCACCCCGGAGGGAAAGCAAGAGGGTCTCCCTTCCTTCTTAGTTTGCAGCATCTTTCAGTCCCTTTCTAGCCACACGGTGAAGTGTGTGGGAGCCTGGCTGGTCAGCCCAGCCACCCGGCCTCGGCGCCGCTTTCACTCAGCGCCTCATTTTCGTCACTTATTAGAGGGATGAGAGCAACGTGTGTTACGTGTTTACTGTGAGAATTAAGAGAGCGCAAATAGAGCGCCTAGTGCCATGTCAGGCACGAGGGAATCGTCGTTACTACTGATGTTTGAGCAGGTAGGAGCTGCGGAGGGGCTGTTTTAATCACAGTTATGCATCATGAAAGTGATGCCACCACAGAGGACAGGCACATACAGAGGGGAGACCTTCCATGGAATCGCTGGCATGTTCTGCTCGGCAAGTCAGTGTGATGGATAAAAAGGCGGGCTGTGTTGTGCGTGATTGAGGAGAATGAGAGACGTGACAACCCAATGCAATATACGGCCCTTCGTAGGATCCTGATTCAACAAATCTATTGAAAAAAATTTTTTGAAGGGCGATGGGGAAATGTGCCTATGGGCCATGGATAGGGTAACATTAACATATGACACCTGTGTGTCACATGAGGTCACTGTATTATGCTGACATGGGAAAAAATCCTTATTGATTTAGAGATATACACGGAACTAGGGATAAATTATCAGTATTACGGAGTCAGTAACTTTAGTTCACCCCAAAGAAAAATAGATGCTGCAAATAGGGTAAAATATGAACAACCACCCAACCTCAGAGACGAGACAGGTGTGCCTACTAGTCTCTCTCTCTTTTTGGTGGCTACTGGGAAATTTTCATAATAAACAAAACATGCTCATTGTAAAAAACTAAAAGCAATAGAAAATACACCAAAGAAAATAAAGTAATTCTACTGCCAGAAAGCAACCACCTTTTGCTCTATCTCCATCCTGCTTGGCCTGTGTTTCAGCCTCCCAAGGGCACCACGCAGGTGAAATGCTGCAGTCTGCTTCTCTGAACTTTCCAGAGCATGAGCCTTTTCCCCTGTTACTCAAATGCCTTTGAAATGTCATTTTTTTAATAATTTTATTTACTTATGCATACAAGAGCTAGGGTACAGGCCAGAGGCATGGGATGGTGAAAGGATTCACCAGAGGCAGAGTGGGGAGAACAGGCAGATCTACTGAAATACACGGCTGAGGGAGCAGCGGGGAGACAGGAGAGGTCTGCTGCGCCATGTGGGTCAACTTCCTGGCCCAGGATCGAACTCATGCTGCAGTGGATGCGGACAGCTTCATAGTGCTAAGACTTAACCCCTTGCGCCACCAGGGAGGCCCGCAAACGTCATTTTTAATGGCTGCAGAATGCCCTTTTGAGGGATGAACTGGAGAGCCCTGCGCTCCTTCGCCGCAGTGCTACAATTAAAATTAAAACGAAGGTGATGAGGAGAATGAGGGCGACTGGCCACTGAGCTGGCCACACGCCTGGTGCTTTAAAAAATGGCATCTCTCTGCATCCTGTGAAGTCCCGACTATTACATCGACTCCAGCTCACCGAAGCTGAGAGGCGTTCAGAGAAATTACGTGCTGTATTCGGGGTCACACAGCAAGGAAGGGACAGAGCCCACACTCACACTCGGAGGTGCAGATGGAAGGGCGCGCCTTGATTTGCAATCTGCTCCACTCAGCGGTGCAGGAGCCCGCCCTGCGCTGTGAGGACAGACTGCTCTGGGGCTGCGAACTATCAAACTCATCAGACCGGAGGCCGCAAGAGCAGGGGTTCCCGCGGCCCGTGTCTACAGCGCCTGCGTCCCCTTCTCCACAGGAGATGGATAAGCCAAGTCTCAGACTTCCTGCCCAGAGAAGACAGCATCCCAGGCAGCCAGAGAGAGGGTGGGGATAATTTATTATTGAAAATTAATGACACCAGAAACCTTTTAATATTCATATTATTTATTCTTAGCCCTGTCTGCCTGCACCGGCACTAACAGTTTGTTGTTAATGAGACTGGGAGCATTTTTAAATCAACTTAATTGACATTTTTATGGTGTTCAGCAGGCTCCAAACACAGGATTTTCCGCTGGGGACCTGAATGCGAGCTACGGGAAGGGCTGGGGCCCCGTGGGGCCTGGCACGGAGCAGGTCACTGAGGATGGCCGGAGGGGGAAGACGTCTCTGGGGTCCCAGCTGGATCCAGGAATTCTGGCCCCCCCACCCCGGTCCCCATTACAACTTCACTGCCCCTCCCCACCCAGCCCTCTGGGTTCCACCTCCCTCTGCAACCTTGGATGTAGGATTTTAACTGCTTGGTGCCTCAGTTTCCCCAGCTGCAAAATGGAAATAATAATGGTCCCTTCCTTACAGGGTGATGAGGGTTGGTGGGTTACACATGTAAAGAGCCGGGAACAGCGCCTGGTACGTTGCTACTAGTAATATTGCTTTTGTTCACAAATGAATTGTATGTGTCCCATGGCTGGTTTTGAAAGTGTCTGCCAAGGATTTTGGATTACTCCTGTGTGACTTTGACATCCCACCCGAGTGATTTGTTTGGTCACATGTATGCAGCCAAAATGGACATGTGTCACTTCCCAGCAGATTCAACAGCCGAGCCGTTCCTCGCTGCACTTTCTCCCTTTTGTCACGAGACTGGCTTTGACACATAGACAGACGCTGGAGTGACAATGACGGGGAACAGACACTGCCAGCCCGCGATGGGCATGCAATGCCAGGAAGAAATTTACCTTTGTGCTGGAGGCCATCGAGCTTTGGGGGTCATCTTGTTACTGCAGTGAGAGTAAGCCCAAAGGAGCTCAGGAGGGCTGGGGAACTTTGTTCCCCAGAACCGTGAGGAGACTTGATTATACTGAAAGATCTAGGGACTAGGCCAGGAGAACCGGCGCACCAGGGAGCCGGGGCCGGGTGGGCCGCCCGGGCTGTGGCCCACCTGTGTGCTCACGGCAGACTCACTGCTGGGAAGGACTTCTCTGGACATTCTCGGGGACCACTGACCCTTTCTCCCAGCAATTGCTACTCTTGGTCCTCCTGCAGGTGCAGCGTTAACTCTGTTCAGGAATCACGGGGGAGAGGTCAGGTGTGGGGCACACACGCCAGGCTCTGGGCCAGCCCAGCACTAGTTCAAGCACAGACCGTGCTACTGAGAGTCCGGACATTCACCTGAGGATGGGGGCTCCCGACAGAACTTCTCTGCTAATGAGCCTGAGTTCATTCAGTGAAGTAGGCTAATGGGCGTGCCCACAGTGCACCCCCTCAACAAAGATTGTCCTTGGCCCCGTGATGTTTGAATTGCCAAATCTTATTCTGGTTTTTGTGAATTAATACTTTTTTTCATAAAAATTGAATTGCATTTGATATAATGTTGTATAACCTACCACGATTTCTTTGAGCAACTCAAATGTTTGAAGTGTTGAGCTTTTGCCTACTAATCCTCTATTTTTGAACAATTTGATTATTCCAACTAATCCTTGAGTGTTACCAGCACTCTCAGACTACACTATTTGACTGGCAACAGATGACAAAGGAAAGAAAAGTCTCCCCCACAGCCCCCTTCTCTTATAGGCAGATAAAATATAAGTGGCTACCCACTAATATGGTTTTGAGTGCTTATTATGTGTCAGGCACTGCTCTAAATTCTTAACATGCATTATGTCAGTGAATCCTCAACAAAATCCCAGGGAGGAGGAGAATGATCACCCTTCACATTTTCCAAGTGGGGAAACTGGGATCCACATCTCTTGTGGAGGCTCAGAAATCTCTGTTCCCAGAAAGCTCTGGCTGCCTGATCCCACCAGCAACGACTTCCCATAGCTAGAAGGTCTGACTGTACACTCTCCCTAACTCCTTGCTGCCTCTGCCCTCCCCTTATTTCCAGGGCTAACTCGGTAACTGAGAGCAGATACTGGTGTATGTGCCACCTCTCCCTTACCTAAAACCATGCAGACATTGCTAATCAATTGTGCTCTTTTCCTGATGGATCTAAAGCGATCTTCAGAATCTTTCTGAAGACAGTCTCTAAGCAGCCTCAATCAACCATGCAGAGATGACACATGAGGTGAAGCTTCTCTACCCTGGATTGTGAGTTTCCAGAGTAGGAACAGCAGACAACATTCAATCCTTAATAGAAATTTTTCAAATAATGTCAGCAATAAGCATTTGCATGCTTTTAACATGCTTCAGGCATTGTGCTTAGTGATTTACATGTTTTCTCCTTTAATCCTCACAAGGGAGATACTTAGAATACCCATTTATCAGATGAGAGAAGGAAGGCAAAGAGAGCTTAGACTAGGCAGGAAAATTTGCTGGTAAATGGCAGATTGCCACTTACAGCGTTGGACTGACAGAACGCTCTTCGCCACCATGCCACCTGGTCCCTGCCCCCTCCCAATCTGTGTCCACACAGCGCTTGGCATGCAGTAAGCACATAATCAGCATTTCATAAATGAATGAATATATGAATGCATGCAGGAATGAACGAATTGGCTTCAGGTTTGGCTTAAGGGTAGAAGGGCAGGTGGGACCAGCCTATCTCGGGGGCTGGGCTGTGGAAGACGGTCTCTGACTCAGACCCAGCGCCCAAACCAGGCAGGAAGAACTGCCTCCCTGCTTCTCAGCCTGAGATTCAAACCTTCCAAGATTATAATTATCCTGCTCGCCCCGCCCACGGCCCTTCTCCATGGAGCCACCGCTCTCGGCCTGGGGGCTCCAGAGAGGGGGCGGCTGGGGGCTGGCAGAAGGGGGGGCCTTAGGGTTCTCTTAGTCACCGCAGGAGAATGATTAGGAGGAGGCTGCAGCTCTGGGTTGGAGGAAGGAAAGGGTCACGGGTCAGCAGGAACCCCCTGGCATTCTCAGAGCTGATCGGCGGGACGTGTGATGGACATGCAGAGAGCCAGGCTTTGGTGGCGAGGCCCAGCTACCCCTGAAAGGCGGTGTGTGTGGGGGGGTGGGTGGGGGGTCTTCGGGTGTTCATTTCCTCTACCCAGGCTGCCAATGCCCCCTCCTGGAAGTGACACAGAGCTAGGTCACCGCAGAGGTCCTTCAAGCCAAACATTCTCTAACGGGCACATTTCTGGATGTAAAAGAAACTGGTTCTCCTGGCCCTAGCCCCACACCCACCCTCACACTCCGCTGCCATCCAGCCTGGCACTTTGGTGCCGCCCTCTGCGCTCCCATCAGCATTTTCACCCCCAGGGCTTATCTCAAAGTTAGCCCAACACCCTTGTTACTTGTCAGCCCCTCCTCCCACAAGGCACACACAGGGAGGCCACAGGTCAGCACCTTGCTTTGTCTGAGCTCACATCTGCACAGCAACAAGTCATTCGTTCTGCCTTTGCACCTGTTTCTGGACTCTGCAGCCGCTCTGCAGAAGGCACCCTGCAAATGCTAGTGAGGCATTCCCATGGGCTTCCACAGGCTTTGCAATTAGAGTGACTTAGGTTAAATCTCCACTTCCCTGAGCCTCAGTTTCCTCATCTGGCCAACAGGAACTGAGCAGGTATGCAGAAGTAGCAGACATTATGTATAATAACTATCGATATGACCTTGACGATCATTTTCCTAAGTGCTGATGCTGGTTTCCTACCCAAGCCCAAGAAGGTAAACAAAGAGACCCAGGAGCCCCTTCTGTGAAAGCGCAAGGTGCCCCCTCTGGCATCTAAGCCTCTGCCTGCCACGGAGGGGAAGGAGCAGAACGGCGGCTGTGGCTGAGCCCAGCTCCACCTCCTGCTGGAGATGGCTGCCTGTCTGAGTCTCAGTCTGCTCATCCGTCAGATGGGGTGTTAACAGGACCCAGCACAGAGCCAGCTGTTAGAGCTGAGACAAGCTGAGCCTCCAGAGCGGGGCCTAATTTCAGTAAACAATGTCAGCACGCATCACGAGAGGGGAGATGTTAGCTTCTGGGCCCATGAGCCAAGCTGACCACTCTGTGTCCACAGAATGCGGCAGCGGATTGGGAAAGCGCATCAGGAAAGGCGAGGGGCTCCTCGGGGGGCACTGGACTAGCCTGAAATGAACCTGGAGCTGCGGGCTGCCAAGGACCTGTCGCGTCCCTAGCATTTCCTTCTGACCATGGCATCTGCTCTGCGTCTCTTTTCAGGCCAGCGTGGAGGGAGCCAGGGAGAAAATGCAGAACAGAGTCTCACGGCAGACGTAAGGGGGGCCGCCTGGCGGCCAGGGAAGGCGTGGACTTAAGGACAAGGACACCATGGGGTCCGACATCCTCATCCCCACGTCCCCAGCCGCCCCCGACCCACCAGCTTCAGTGGCAGCCGCATCTGGGGGACCCTTCGCCCTCAGGCTTCCGCGTCCCTCCCCTTTTCCTTTCCGGGAACCAGCTCAGGCTGACGGGTATGCACACACAGGGCAGCCTGGGGCCGCAGAGGCGTCCCCATGTGCCTTCCAGGGGCCCAGGAGCCCCAGCCCTGGAGGGCTCTGCGCCTCAGTGGTCCCGGTGCCCAGACCCAGCGCGCAGCACACACCTTTGTCAGCTCCCTCCCCTCTGAGCGGCACTGCCCACAACTCCTCTTCTCTCCCACCTTCTGTTTCCCTTCCAAAAAAACACCTGTGCCCATGCCTTGTGCCAGGTCCTGCGTTCAGAGTAATGCCAGCTGGCACACAAAGCTGCAGCACCCTCGCTCTGCGCCTGCTCCCAGACACCCTCCCGGCCTCTCCCTGGCCGCCTTGGCCTTGACCTGCTCTGGCATCTCTGCAGACAAAGGCGTGGTGGGCCCCCGCTCTCCCCCCCCCCCACGAGCTCACGCCCTGCTGGGCCTAGCAATGTTTGCTTATCAACAGGGTCTCCTGCTTGCCAGAGGGGTGAGTGGCCGAGAGCACCCTAGCCTAGGTGCAATCAGCACCAACAGCCACAGGACGCCGGTGGCCTCTGCACAGATACTTTGCTCTTCTGGAAGGTAATGGGGTGATACATAGGAAACACAGAGGTGAGGGTTGACTTGCTTACCCGATTCTTAACTATTGCCTTTGTGTTCAATAAAGGAGCCGTTCACAGGGCTACACAACAGACTCCTCTACAGCGGGTTATGATTTTAAAATGTTTTATTGTAATAATTTTTCTAGGCACTTCACATATACCCCACACTGGGCTAAAAGCTTTTGCATGCATTAGCTCATCTGATCGCCACAATAACCCCATAATATATGTATTGGTATCATCATCATAGCATTATTATTATTATTCCCATTTTACAAATGAAGAAATTGAGTCTTTTATAGGAAAGTCAAGTAACATTCATAATATTGAAGTAAAGAGCAAAATGTAAAATAGTTTATTCGATATATGTCAATTAAGTTGAATAAGTGGAGGGACAAGAAGACTAAAAGGTAATGCATTAAAATGTTAGCCACTGTCGTCTCTGGCTAACAGGTGTAGGGGTAACACTTATCTTCTCTGAGAATGTGCGAGAAACCTCCGGTCGTGGAGCTCTGTCCTCCCGGACCCGCAGCCCAGATTGGAGGCTCCCCCAGTTGCTACTGATCCTTTGACCCTGCGAAGGGGGAGGGAGAGAAGCAGAGACCGTCTTCCTGCCTTCTCTCCTCTCTTTCTCGCCTACACCCCAGCGCACAACAGCCCTCTGCTGACTCCCAGTACATGGTTAGAACAGCGAACACTTGGGGTGAAGGGGAAACAGCCAACCTGAATCCCACCTTCATTCAGTAAACAAGAACTGTGCCCCCGGAGTCAAGGGCTGCGCCGGACTCTGAACAATCCAGAGAACTAGGCAGAGGCAGCTCCAACCTACCTAAGCCTACAGTCTTGGAGAGAAGGTAGATCATCAACAAATAATCGTTCAAATCATACGACGTCAAATCAATACAAGGAAACAGGCTTTCCACGAGGAGTACAAAAGGGGTTGGGGCAGTAAGAGCTCACAGGCCAAGAGGGCACGACACTCTCCAAGCATAAGAGGGGAACCGTGCAGTCGGCACGAGCAGCACGTGCAAAGGCCCTGTGGAGGGCCGCTTGCGAAGTCACAGGCAGGGGCCAGAGGATGCGGAGGGAGCCAGCGGGAGTGAGGAAGCACCCTGCCCGGGGCGGGCAGCCGCAGCAAGGAGTCTGGAGCTTCCTCCCACCACCGCGGCGTCCTCAGTGGGCTCCCGAAGCCGAAGCCGAGAGGGGGCTTGGTGCAGGTGGTCTGTCAGGAAGCGGGAGTTGGGCCGCGGGGAGACGTAGGAGAGCCAGCAGGCTCATCCGCAGGACGACCGCTGGGGCCAAGGCGCGCGGTGCTGCCAGGACCTCTGAGACTAGAGCAAGACCGCCGCGGCCCAGCGGCTCCCTCCCCGAGTGGCCTCCTGGGCTGTGGACGCCGCACTCGGCGCGTGGCACGGGTGAGCGGGTCCTGGCCGCATCCGAGAAAGCCCCAGGCAGACAGCAGATGCCAGTGCAGTCCCGAGGTGGAGGGTTGTGGACGAGAGTGAGCCTTGGCCCAGAGGACCATGCGGGTAAGATGCAGGGGAGACCTGCCCAACAGGAGTCTCACCGGGGCACCTGCTCTGCCAGCTGGGCCACTTCTGTCCAGCTGTGCACACAGAGGAAACAGGGAGCACCTTCCCTGTCTGGAGCACATACTGCGTGCACTACTGGGAGCTTTGCAGACATCACCTTGAATTCTTCACAGTGGGAGTGATTCTCCCCAGCTGACAGATGGGGAAACTGAGGCTCAGAGGAGTAAACTACCTCGCCGGAAGTCTGATAAGGAGCGAGGAGCTGGGAGCCCCTCAGAGCCCCCGCTAGCTCTAACCTGAGGCTTCTGGAGGCCAAGGGGCCCTGCCACTGTTCTTGGGGTGGGGGCCTTCCCTCCCACCGCTTCGCCCCAGCTCAGGCAGCACCAAGAACCCAGCTCTCCAGAGCCCCAGGCCCTGAATTGTGACTCTGCCCCTGCAGGTGTTTGCCTCCCCCGCACGCAGAACTGTGCCGCCACGGAGACTAATTATAAATGCCGGGTATTTATAGTGAGTTTCTCCACCCAGCGCTTCCAGCACCTCGAGGGAACTATTTACAGAATCCTCCCAGCACCTCCTAGAGAAAGGCAGAACCTAGGAGGGGAAACTGAGGTGAGGCAGAGGAGAGACCTCTCCCACAGTGAGTGGCCTGCCGGCCGAGGCACCCTGGCAGGGCGGGAGGGAGAGCGCGTCGAGAGCACCCTGGCCAGCGGGCACCCAGCATCGTCTCCGAGCATCGCCCGTGGGGTCTCTGGCCTTGGTCTTCTCATCTGCAAAGTGGGGCTGCGGTGGGGGCTGCCTCCCGGCTTATGAGACCAAACCGAGTCCCGACAGACAGAGAAGAGTTTGCCAGGAGCAAGCAGCAACCAGCCTTGGCTCTTTCTCACTGTCACTCCCAGGAGCCTTCCAACCAAACGGTAACGCGGGTGAGCAGCGCGCGCTGGGTCTGAACATCGGAACTTTCGTGCAAATATATCGGGTTTCCGACTGTTCCCGCCATAAGGGACGACGGTGCCATGGAACCAAATGAATCAAGGCCAAGGCAGGTGTTTTCTTGATGCCTCTATTCAGACCAACAAAGACGGGCAGGGGACACACAGAGACCCGTTTCTGGTCGATGCTCAAGGTCGAAGTGGCTGCCACGCGGGCAGGGAGAGCTGGTGACTCCTGGGGCCCAGACACCTCGGGGAGCTGCCCCATCCCTCCCCCCTCATAATGGGCCGACCTCGCTGTCACCGAGGTCTCAGTGCCTAAACCACAGAACTCTGGAGGTCCCCCAAAATGTGGGAAATGGGGCAATTATCACCTCCCTTACCAAGACACCATGAGGATGAATGAAAAATGAAATGCAAAAATATGTCCGTCCCCGGTACCTGACGGGACCTCCAAAAATGGCCCCGATTATTGGAGCCCCAAGGGCCTGTCATGTTTGTTTCCCGTCTGGTTTTTAGCATTTCTTACAGATTAAAGCAACAACAGGCGGACATTCAAAATAATCCAGACTCTGAAGAAGGGTAAGGGCAGAAAATAAAAAGGCTTCTCCTCCCTCCCTCATGCCACCCAAGGCCCTGGCACTGCAGCCCAGTCTGTTTTCTTGCTGGGGGCACCCCCGGAAGCCAAGGGTGTTGATGGTCTCCCAGGATGGCCAGGCCCTTCTGTGACCCTGGGCAAGCCACTTGCCCTCGCTGGGAAATGTCCTCTTCTGCACAAGCAGGAAGCCGCACTGCTCCAGCCGCGTCCAAATTTGATAGCACAGGGAAGCCACGGGGAGGCCTCCGCGCCCAGACTGCACCCCAGGCCAGTGAATCAGGGGCCCAGCCTCAGTGCGAGGTGGTTTCAGGAGCAGCACAGCTGCTGGGGGCGACTCCCTACGCCTCAAACCTCCAGCACGTGGGTGAACCGCCCTGGTCCGCGCAGAAATGTGGGTGCTGGCTCGGCAGGACTGGGGCAGAGCTTGAGGTGCTGGCTCTGGAACAGCCCTCCAGGGGCGCTACAGCCACCAAAGGACAGTGGCCAGCAAAGGACAGGCCACTGCCTGTGGACTCTTCACTCACACACACGGAGGCAAGACCCCTCGGGCTCAGCGAACAACAATGGGGTCTCCGTCACAATCAGGGGAAAGAGAGTCCCGGAGGCGCCAAGTGGCCGGTTTCTCCCCGAGAGCGGCCACAACGTCCCGGAGCCCTCGACAAAAGGCCGCTCAGCCACTGCGCGGCGCCCCCCAGCGAGAGCCCGGAGCTCAAGGCAGCGGGGACTGCGGGCCAGGACGCAGTCTGCAGCCGGACGCCACAGCAGTGCGGCCTGAGCGTTGGGAGGACAGCACCAGGCGCTGGGCCGGAACGCAGTGGGGGCAGCAGCCCCAGGAGGGGTGCCAGGTGATCAGGAGCAGTTAACAGCTCCCAGAGGTGGCCCCGGCACAGTGTGCGGTCACCCATCAGCCGTGCCGCTCACAGCAGCACAGCTCTTTGGGGGCTGTGAGCCCCCACCGACAAACGGCTCTTCGGGACACCAGGCCCGGGGCCTTCGGGGCTTTCAGGTGGGGGGCGGGCCACACGCAGGTGTAGCTGGGCCAGCCTCTGCAAAGCTTCTTGGCCTCTCTTCTTCCCCTGGAGGTCGGCTGCCGCTTCTTTCTTTGGGGGCCGGGAACAGCGTCTCCGAGTGAGTGTGGAGTCCACTGTCCAGAGAGTCCTTCGCTGGCTCCTGCCCCGCCTCAGCCCCTCTTTCAGAGCCCCACCTACAAGACTGACTGGGCCATTCGGCCATCAGCTCAGAGCGCGCCCCTGCCGGATCCGCTCTATGACCCAGCTCCTCGGGCCTCTCCACTGCCTGCGGCTGGCCCGGGCATGGGACGGGGCCTCTCACGGTGGGTGGTAAAATGCCCACCACCCACTGCCACTTGCACTGCCCACAAGCAGCTTTTGGCGACAAGGACTGGGGCCCCGAGGGTGAGGGAGGGGCTCTGGTTTCACCTCCATCGGGGATTCTAACATACTGCTGGCCAGGGGTCCCATTTTGATAGCGCGGGGCTAGACTGCTGGTTAAACACCTGCGTTAGCCTTGGAACATTCGCTTCAAAGGAGCTTTCAGATGGAAACATAATGAACAGATCTGTCTGTTGGAAATCATGGTCTGGAAAGGATGGGGCGACATGGGTCCCATGCTCAGGCTCCCCCCACTCCGGTGTTAGGCAGTCACACCCTCCCCCCAAAACCTCTGTCCTAATCCCCAGAACCTCTGGATATATTGTTTCTTGGCAAAGGGAAATAGATTTCAGATGAAATTGAACGTTATTCAGCTGACCTCAAAATAGGAAGATTATTCTAAACTATGCAGCGAGGTCCAACTAATCAGAAGGGGCCTTTAAAAGTCAGAGAGGGAGGGAGGCGAGGTCAGAATGACGGCAGGAGAGAAGAACTCAGCCTGCTGCTGCTGGCTTGGAGGACAAGTCTGGTGCCATGAGCCAAGGAATGCAAGAAGCTTCCAGAAGCAGAAGAGACTGAGGGAATGGACTGTCCCCGAGCCTCCAGAAAGGAGCACCTGGTTGTAGCGGAGCGAGACTTCCTGGGGGGGGCGGAGGGTGAGTCTGTGGTGCGCTCACTTGTTACAGCAGCAGCAGGAGAGGAACACAGCCCCGAAACACCTCCAGGAAAGTCCTAGACCCGGGACAGCAGTGGAGCAGCAACCTCGGTCGCCGTGGGCTGCGGAGGGGCTTCGGTGCCCTGAGCTCACCGCCCACCCGCCTTCCCGGCTGCGGTATTCCAGGGCTCGCTGCCACAGCCTGGTCCTGGGCCTGGGCCTGGAATCAACTTCCCCAGGGCTCCAGGGTCCCCCACCCGCCCCTCTCTTTCCGACAGCAGGGAATCCCCGCCGTCGCTTGCTCAGCACTGTGGACGCTATTTTCAGCTCAGCAGCTGAGCATTTCAGCAAAGAGCAGCTTGGAAGTGTCTCCTGGCCGCCAGGGGAGACCTCTGTCCCCCTCCTTGCGGCATGCCAGCCAGACGCAGCCTGACACCTGTGTGCGCCCGCAGCCCTGCTGGCAGATTGCTTCCTGCCCAGCCAGCCTGCCCGGGGACAGGAGGAGCCCCGAGTCTTCCCTCCTCTGGGCTCCGTGAGCAGAGGGGGGTGCCGCTCCAGAGGAGAGCAGATGGGCGGGGGTCTGATGGGGGCGGAGGGCAGGGCCCGGGACAGCTGCGGTCTCAACAAAGGACGCCAGAGCAGCGGTTTGCGGCCATGTTCCCCACTAGCTTCCCCCCTGGAACCTGTGAACTCATGATGCCCGGGCCACTGCACCCCAAACCAATTAGACCAGAATTTCTGGGGTGGGGCCAGGGTGGCAGGTTTACAACACAAACCTCCCAGGTGATGTCCACTGGTCAGGACTCAGCACGAGGTCACGGTCAAGGGCACCACATCACCCACGAGCCCAGCAGCAGCACGGCGGCTCCGACTCCAGCCAGACCCGTGGGGTGGGGCCAGACAGCATTTTCACGAGGCCCCCGCGAGGCCCCTGTGTGCTGAGTGTGAGAAGCACAACAGTAGGCAGGCTAGTGAAGACTCGGGCTCTGCCTGAGTTTGTGGGGTGTCTCCTCCGCCACGAGGCCATCAGCAAATGACAAGCTGAGCCCCTCTGTTCCTCCTTTGGACTTGCTCCCACACCCTGCAGGGAGGGTATCGAGCTAGGGAGCCCCAGGACTTCACAAAGGCCCAGGGAGCTTCACGGGGAACTCAGGGCAACCCCCGCCTGTTGGAGGAAACAGCTTCAGGTGGACCCTGAAGGGACTTGACCAGCACCCCGAAGAGAAAGAACCTGAAATCCCCAAGGTGAAATCGGTGCCTTAGGAAAGGGACCCAATTAAAAATATCCCGCCCCCGTCTCTGTAAATGAGCCTCGTCAGTTGGTCAGTCCTGACTTCCAGCTTTTAAAAAACACAACCTGGGAATACAGGTCAGTGGTAGAGCATTCGACTGGCAAAGAAAAAAAAAAATACAGAATTTGTATGCCTATCAGCAGACTTAGATTCTGGAAACAGTAACAACCCATCCGGGCTAGCTAATGAACAATGGAAGCTTCTGGATGCTCGACAGAAAGACTACAGAAACTTAGTGCTTAATTGAAGCTCCCCCACAGACTTCGTTGGGGACCTGGAAGAACTTCGGAAAAGCCATTGCTTTACCGGGAGAACCAGGCAGCTCTCCGGAGAATCTTTAAAACAGGAACAGGGTTTCTCAGTTTGCAGGGCTCTCTGGAAGCAGGCCCTTTCGGATGAAGGCAGGCAGGCTATACTTAGAAAGAGACGCAGGGTGGAGAGCGGTTCTGTTACTATAAATTCATTTCCAAAAGCCAAACATATGTGTGTGCACACACATAAATACCATATATATGGAGGAAAGAAGCCAGCGTATGACATTTAGCCCTTCCTAAATTGGGAAAAATATAAAATTACTACTTTTTTTTTTTTGGCTAGTATGGGAATAAGAAGGGAGACATCTCACGCCAGTAAAATCAATCTGGTTGAAAGCAATCTATGTTCCTGAGTGTAGCCCACTCGGTGGCTCGTTCATTCAGTCTGCAAACAGTCGAGATTTCAGTGCACCAGTGGGGAGAAAGGCTGATACAATCCCATCCTCTTGAGACCTGCAGTCTGGCATCCACCTCTCCGCAAGTGGTCCTGGGCCAACTGCATTGGCCACTTCTGGGAGTTTGCTGAAAGTCAGGTCCTCGGGGCCCATCCTAGACCTACTAAATCAGAATCTGTATTTTAGCAAGATATTCCAGGGACTCGTATGCATGTGAGGTTTGAGAAGCACTGATCTAGTACAACCTGAGTTCTAAATGCGCTTAGCCACGGCAGAAAGTTGCCTAAAATTTAGCTTTCACCATGCCCCACAGACAGGGTGTCATTAAATCGGGAGATGAATAACATGAGCTATATCCAACCCAGCCGTTCCCCCCACCCAATGCAAATGGTGAATCCAAGACACTGCTGATTGATATCATTGCAAAAGACCATGGAAATCAGCAAGAGCAATGCAGGAAGCTGGGAGGCATTACATAACCACAGCCTGATTCGTCGGTGTCCAGGGACTTCTCGGGGAGGAAGAGATGGGTTCAAGTCGCAGCATTAGAGGATTTGGAGGAAGTTTGCTTTTCTGGGTACAGAAACTGTAAAGGTGTCACATGTCGACTCCGACACGCAAGCCCACAAACGGATGGGTTAGTTCCAAGACGGGCAGGGGAACAGATGGGAGTGGAGGGGGAAATATTGTTTCCCCCAAACTTGCTGAGTCCAACAAAGATGTGAGGTCTGGACACAGCCAGCACGATCCGTCTCACCAACTTTACCTTGAGTTTCACTTTTGGCAGAGGAATGGCATCAGCTTAAAAGTTAATTATGAGCAAGAAACAAATCAAGCAGCTGATATGCACATTACAAACAAATTAAGTTCTTAAAATAGGCAGCACACCACTTGGAACAATGGTTTATGAGCCCAAGGGTGCATGAAAATAATTGTGGAAGGTGAGCAAACTAATAGCTAATATATGTGAATTAAATGAGGGCAAATTACAGGCATTAACCGAAAAAGAAAGAGAAACAGGGTCCACCTCTCATTTTGTAAACAACAAGCCAAGCGAAATGATCTGGGATGCAACTCCCTGCGGAGGGAAGGCGGACGCCCCTGATGGAGACAGGGCTCCCCAAAGATGTAGAAGCAGGAAGAGGATGGGGAAGCAGGGCAAGAGGAGGGGCCGCCAGCAGGGAAAGCTGAGCCAAAGCTGGCAGCAGCAGCACCCCCCACAAAAGGGTAAATTCAGAGGTGTGTGGGAGAGGAAGTTTCAGTTGCAAAAAGTTGAAAAGTCAGTCCAAAGCCCTCACTGCAAAATGAGGCAACCAAAGATAGGGAGGGGAGGTAGCTTCACAGGGCAAGTGCCAGAGGCAGGCCCTGAACTCTGGTCTCCTGCCCCAGGCCACACTTCCTTCTGCAGCAGGGATTGCAAATTCGTGTACCTAGGGGGTCCAGCGGGCAGCAGAGATGCAGGAAGCTGCACTGACGTGGGAGACTAAAGGCCAGAGCTGGTCAACAGAAGTCCAACGAGAGCCGCACCAATAATTATAAACTTTTAAATAGACCGTGTGGTCCAGCCACGTTCCCAGTGGCTAACGGTTGCCTTAGCGGAAGCGCACCTATCAGCAGGGAACAGTGGGGAGTGTTAACAACCAGAGCGGGTGACCCCATCTGAAGAGGGCAGCTACCACAATCCCAACCAAGAGGGAATCTGGAACCAGATGTTCTGGTTTTCAAGAAAAGCCAGAAATCTAGATGTTGGTGCAATCTTTGAATGTTAAAATAGGTTCATTAAATTGAAAAGCAGGATATGACTTCGTCTGTTCAGAGACTGGGCAGCTTATCAGAAACCAGTGGTTTCTCACCTTTGCGAAGGCTGGAAGGCTAAGAGCAGAGCACCAGCGAGCTTGAGTCCTGGTGAGGGCACTCTCCTCGTTACAAAAGGCTGGCTCCGCACAGTGGGAGGAAGTGAGAGGGCTTCATCAGGGCACTCATTCCCAAGGGCTCCGTCCTCATGACCCAGTCGCCTTCCACAGGTCCCACCCAGCTCTCCCTAAGACCACCACCTTTGGAAGTCAGAACATTTGCACTTGGGGTAGGAGGAAGGCACTCTCAGAACATGGCACTGTTCGGTGGCCAGAACACACCCGGGGCTGGAGTCACACCGGCACCACCACTCTGAAGGTCCCTCTTACACCATGCCACCTCAGAAGCAAAGAGCAACTTCATTAAATAACCGCCATAAGCATCCTTAGGAATCTGATCATTATCAACCACCTTTCGCAACAAATTCAAGCCCCAAATGTCACTCCTCTTCTATGTGAAACTTCCCTGACTCTCAGTTTTCTCATCTCTGAAATGGGAATAATCTTCCACAGGCATGTTTTAAGGGTCAAATGAGAAAAACAAATGTAAAGGTGAATTGACAGGCACAGCTGTGGATGAGGAGCCAGTCGCCTTCCTGGAGCTTGAGGTGGCCCGAAGACACTGGGAGTGAGCCGGCAAGTAGAGCCCGCACACACATAAGGATTCCTGTTGGAACATCTCACAATGCCTCAGAAATAACCAAGATGGCAGCTGAGACCTCACAGTTTCTGTCGCAAGAACGCCAGGCCCTGCCTGTCCACACCTTGTTCCTGAAGCTTGGAAGAACCTTCTTCACTAAGTTTTCTGTCCTGCTAGTTAGCTCAGCCACCCTGTAATCCACACAGCCTGAAATCTTAGACACAAACCACACACTCAACAAACACCGCCGAGCAGCCACCGCATCGGTGCCCCGCTAACCTAGGCGACCGCTGCAGGGGCGCCGTCCCCATCGTGCTCTGCCACCCCTTCGTGCTGCTCTCTGCTCCTCGCGGGCTCTACTTGCCGGCTCACTCCCAGTGTCTTTGGGCCACCTCAAGCTCCAGGAAGGCGACTGGCTCCTCATCCACAGCTGTGCCTGTCAATTCACCTCCCCAAAGACTCCCAGGGAGAGCGTACAAGTCCGGCTGTCCCTTGACTCAAGGTAGGACAAACTTTAAGGTGTCACTTACGGTACTGAGCCCGCCAAGGGTCAGACTAAGATTGAATTTGATCTGAAATCACACCAAGTGTCTCCATCCCTGTCCTGCTTCCCCACGCCTTACTATCAGCTTCTGGGAGCACTTTCCAAATAAATCACGTGCACAAGAACCCTGTCCCAGGGCCAGGTGCTGGAGAACTTGACCTCTGACCTAAGCTTCATTCAGTGCAGCCCCTGCCCTCAAGGAGCAATCTGAGAACTGGAGGGCAGATCCACCCAAACTGGAAATCACTCGGGTCCTTTTGGGCCAAACACCACTCGTCATACATCGCAGAAGCACGTCTCTGCCAACAGCATCAGCGAAGGCAGCCCCACCGGCCACACCGCGCGGACCAGGTGTGCAGGGCTGTGCCATCGGCTTGGTGTGATCGGCTCTCCGACATCCACGCGGCAGCAAAGTCTCCTAATGACACGTTTCTCGGGACGCCTTCGGGACCCCCTGGGGAAAGCGGATCCCCTACGGGCATGAGTGCTATTGGTGCCAAGGCTTCAAGCGCCAGTGAGACTGCTCAGCACCGACCAGGAGAGGGAACTGCCTGTTCCCTGGAGCAGAACATGAAGGAGAGTGCCAGCCACAGAGGGGGCTGGGGCCGTGCTGATGGAGGAAATAAAAGCTAAAATAAGGTTAGAACCTGACTCACACAAGGAGGTGGGGTAGAAGGAATCAACATAACCACTAGCACGAAGATAACCAAAAGGCCCCAGGCGCCTGAGTTACAAAGTAAAAGATCAAGCAGGTATCAGACTGCTGAGCAGAAGGTGAAGAGATGGAGATGGAGCCCACTGTAGAATCTGTCCCTTTCAGATCCTACGGAGATATTCAAAATCAACAGCAAACGAGCTCCTGGAGGGAAGGAGCCCCCCACTGGAAGAAGATTGTGTCAGTGCCGGCAATGCTCGGGCAGCAGCACTCCTGCCCCTGTGCCCATGCAGCTCTGTCCCTCTGCGGGGCAGCGGCCCTCCTGCCTGCCCGTGACCTGTCCCACGCCAGGCCTTCTCTTCGTGTCCTCCCTCAGCAGGGCAGCTCTCCTCAGGCTGCCCGCCCGCCTGCGACCACGCAGCCTCCCTTAGCAACCCCGTCCCTTTGGGGCAGCTCTTCCTGCCT
The DNA here is from genome assembly GCA_004024925.1 of Scalopus aquaticus. Taxonomy (NCBI): domain Eukaryota; kingdom Metazoa; phylum Chordata; class Mammalia; order Eulipotyphla; family Talpidae; genus Scalopus; species Scalopus aquaticus. Next base: position 3,380 of record PVIJ01011233.1, on the reverse strand, counting down.
ACTTGTGTCTGTACAAGCGTCCTTTACTTCCCTGTCCCTTGCCCTAATAAATCTGTTCTTTTAAATATAACTGAGTGTGTCTCGTGGAGAAACTCGCCGCGTGCCGCCGAAGGGAGCTCTGGTGAAACCTTTCCCAGAGTGAACCCAGGATCACGCATTCATCAGCTCCAAAAACCGACATCGGCATCGGTGTGATGTGACACCTCTCACCTCCAGCCCGCCAGCCAGTGCGCCAGCACACAGCCGAGGAGCCGGAGCTGGACGAGGCCACGAGGACCTGAGCCTTTCGGAAATCCCAGGGAGAGCTTTGAGCCACCTCAGGCCAAGGGACTGGGGACATCTGAGGCTCCTTTGCAAGCTGCTGTCAACGCCCACGGGAGCAGCGCAGGAGCCTCCTCAGTGGTCTCCCGCTTCTGTGCCTGTCCCCTCCCACACTTGCAGTTCCCCACCAGAGTGAGCTTGTAAAATGCGAGAACGTCTCGACATCTGAATGCGTCAAGTTCCAGAATCTAGGTTATGTCAGGCCTCCGTTTCAGCCTCCCCTAGATCCCCGGCCTCTCGGGGCAGTTAGGACAAACTCCAGAGCTCTTGTCCATGTCTTCGTGGCTCTGTAAGGTTCCTCTTTCTGTCCCTCAAACAGACCCATCTTGCTCCCACCCCGGGGCTTCCCCATGGTGAGACCCTTACTCAGTTCTCCGCTCGACAGCCCCTCCCTCAACTCCTCCTCACCACCCTGTGGGTTTTAAGCCCTCCCACCCCACCACCTATACCACCTAACCTGTCAGCAGTTTCTACAGAACACCATTGCCTGCAGCGCTCTGTCGAGGCTCGTGTTCGCTTGCGTATTAGCTCTCTGTCCTCAGAACAGAAGCCTCATGTAGGCAGAGACCTTCTCTTGTTCTCCAAAGTGTCTACAGAGCCAGGAACACAGCACGTGCTCAGGGAACACTTGCTGGTGCCAACAGGAGCTTCTGAGGCCAGAGCGGCCCCCGCTGCACCCGGACGGCAGAGAGCACAGACGGGTCAGAGGAGGCTCCCCAGAAGAGAGGATATTCGAGCTGAGCCTGGCCATGCAGGCCTGTACCCCGTTTCGAATGCTGGATCATTTCTCAGACGCACCAAGTTCCTTCTGAATCGGGTCTTTTGTAGATACTGCTCAGGTTTTAGTTAAAGATCACCCGCTCAGCCAAACCTTCATTCCTTGACACCCTCCTATCCAGGCTAGGTCCTGCCTCCTGTCTCCCCTGCAGGCGAGCCATCCCCCACATCCTCACCCCCACTCTCTGCGAGGCCCCGCTCAATGGCTGGCTCTCCCCCACTAGACTGTGAGCTCCATGAAGGCAGACACTGTATCTTCCTCACTGTTGTATCTGAGGCTCCCGGGGGCTGCCTGGCACGCAGTAGGTGCTCAATCAATCCTTGTTGGTGAACAAAGCAGTGGGAGCCCCTCCCCCATGACAGCCTGGCAAGAAGACATTCCCAGCAGATCGGGAGCACATGCAAAGCACACATTGGGTGGGAAAGCAGCAAGCCCGTGGAGGAGAGACGTGTGTCGGAGCGAGAGAAGCAGCAAATGTGAGGCCTGGAAGGAATCTCCCATCACCCCTGTGTTCCACGCCAACTAGACAGGTCCCCGAATGGCTGGCTGCATCTGGTCTTGGAGTGATAAAGGCAAGAGTGGGTTTGCTTTCCCTGGTCTCCTCAGATGAGGGAGGAATTTCTGTGGCTGCCAAACCGCCCATGTGTCATGTGTCACGGGTCCGAACTAGCGACACAGGCCAGTCCCTGAGCTGAGAAGAGGTCCCAGCAAACTCTGCGTGGGGCTCCACCTGTGCCGCTCTGGGTCCTCCGGGTTCCTCCCGTGATGATGGCCTTTGCAAAAGTAGCCTGTTCTGGGGAGAGGTGACTGGCTGGAAAGCCTGACTATGGGGAGAGCTTGGGGTAGGGAGCATCTGTGAGGAGCATAGTGAGTCCTCCCCTAAAGACACGGACAGCCTCTGGGTAACTGAAGTAAATTATTTAAAAAACTCAGGTCCTAGAATCACATCATTTACTTCAACATCCGCTGGGATTGGTTTTTTCTCTTCTCCTCGAACTTACAAGGAAAAGGGGGCCTCCCTGGTGGCACAGCGGTTAAGCACAGCGCTGTGGAGCTGTCGGCAGCTGCGGTGGCGCGAGTTCAATGCCCGGCCGGGGAGATTCCCACATGGCGCAGCAGACCTCTCCTGTCTCTCCGCTGCTCCCCTCAGCAGTGGATTTCGGTCGATCTGCCTGTTCTGCTCCCCACTCTGTCTCTGGTGAACCCTCTCACCACCCCACACCTCTGACCTGCACCCCAGCTTGTATGCATAAGTAAATAAAGCTTAAAAAAAAAGAAATTACATGGAAAAGGCACTGACTGAAAGGCCTGTTGCATGTCTAGGAACCCCGTAGGAGGAGGGGGTCCCGGAGATGCCTACTGTGGTGCTTACAGGCACCGGGTCACACATTTTCAGCTTCCTGCCCTCCAGGCTCAAGGGGGGAAACACCTCTGGGCCTTCTGGTTGAGTGGGGCACGTGCCAAGTCCAACATCCGGGCTGGAAGTGCTGTCCCTTCGGAACCGAATTCAGGTGGCAGGACAAGACCCAGTAGCTCTCCTCACCTGATCCTCCTCCAGGACACCCCATGACTCACCTCTCCCATAACACGCCTCTCCCCTCAGCGAGGGACAAGTCCCGCTCCACATAAACTTTATTTATTCCAACCGTTTGGGGATTCTTCTTTTAATATTAAAGGTCTACATATTTGAACAATAAAGTCAGGCGCTTGCCTGTGTAAATGAAGAAAGCATAGAGACTTGCTTCTCCACACTGTCCTACATATTCTTTATTTTTTTTATTATTTTTTAAAGATTTATTTACACATACAAGCTGGGGTGCAGGCCAGAGGTGTGAGGTGGTGAGAGGGATCACCAGAGACAGAATGGGGAGCAGAACAGTTGGATCTACTGAAGTACACTGCTGAGGGGCGCAGCAGGTGAGGCAGAAGAGGTCTGCTGTGCCATGTGGGAATCTCCCTGGCCGGGGATCAAACTCGTGCTGCAGCCCCCGACAGCTCCACAGCACTGCGCTTAACCAGTTGCACCACCAGGGAGGCCCCCTATGTATTTTTTAAACCATGCTCTCCCCCTCCCTAGGGAATAACCCAGGCATTTGTGTAGACTGGGGTGGAAGGGACATGGAGAAAGGAAAAGGCATCAATTGATATTTCAAAAATACCATTGATCAAACTCGCTGGCTCTGTCATCTTTATTCTGCTGTTAAACCTTCCTTTTATTTCAGACTTCGCACTCTTCTAGATCTAGATTTCTTCCTTTCTTACTATTTCTATTTGGGACTGA
>PVIJ01011232.1:40579-55894 GCA_004024925.1 Scalopus aquaticus | reverse complement strand
AAGGGAGGGTAAGAGCAAATCACGGGTGAATTGGTGGTGGGTTACCCAAGGAGAATACAAAATGTAAAAGATATAAATAACAATAAAAACATACACATTTTTTTAAAAAGAGGGTCATTTTAATAATGGTAATTATTTCTATCCATGTGTGAGGAATATCTTTCCCTTTCCCATGTCTTCTTTTTCTTTTAACAATATATGGGTCCTTCACTTTCATTGTTAAACTTACTCTTTAATAAAGGCTGTAGATGAAAAACCCACAAGCGATGATATCATATTCAATCATATTCAATGGTGAAAGACTAAAAGCACTTCCTCTAAGTTCCTGTGCAAGACAAGTATGTCCACTTTCACCACTAATATTCAACACAACATTGAAGTTTTAGATAGATCAACTAGGCAAGAGAATCATACAAAAATTATGTATCATTACTAGACCCTAAAAAGCAAGACTGGTAATAATACAATGAAAAAAGCTAACAAATAATGAGCTGAAAAGAAAACAAATCAGCTCATTATATCAAAAAATCAGTTTAGGGGCCTCCCTGGTGGCGCAGCGGTTAAGCGCTGCACTGTGGAGCTGTCGGCAGCAGTGATGCGAGTTCGACGCCCAGCCGGGGAGAATCCCACATGGTGCGGCAGACCTCTCCTGCCTCGCCCGCTGCTCCCCTCAGCAGTGTATTTCTGATCTGCCTATTCTGCTCCCCACTCTGTCTCTGGTGAAGCCTCTCGCCACTCCACACCTCTGGCCTGTACCCCAGCTGTATGTATTAAAAAAATAAATAAATAAATAAATAAATAAATTTTTAAAAAAATCAGTTTAAGTGAAAATTAATATTTACATTTACAGTGGTCTAATCAACATGGGAAATGTAGAATATGAACAATATGTAACATACTGACTTTGAATAGGATGGTCTAATATTTTTATTAATTCTGTTTGGCACTATACATTGGAGAGCTAAAAGTCATGACTTTAGTCTTCAAGACAGCTCAATAAGTAGAGCTCAGAGACTTACATCACAATTCAATTTAGAAGGAAACAACCAAACAGGACACACAACACATTGCAGCTAGATCATTCTGGCTTTAGTTAATATACCTTATTTAGTTCATCCATGTGAAATTTTAGTGTACTTTGTCTTTCTGTACATCTTCAGTACTGTTGAGATTTCAGTATAATTCACAAACTGAGCACATGGCCACCTATCTGTCAAAGGCCATGGCAATGAGCAGCACCATCTCAGTGCCCCCAATTGCATGGATAAAGAAGATTTGAACCATACAACCCCCAAAAGAGATGGTTTTGTGCTTTCTGAAAAGATCATAAATCATCTTCGGAGTTGTGGAGGAGCAAAATATCACATCGATGATGGAAAGGTTGGCCAGCAGGAAGTACATGGGGCACTTTAAATGAGGATCAAAGATCACTGTTAGCACAATGAAGAGGTTCCCCATCAGGCTTGCCACATAAAACACAGAGGAAGAAAGGAAGAGGAGGAGCTGGATCTCCCATGAATTGGAAAGTCCCAGGAACGCAAACTCAGACACCACAGAATGATTCACTTCATCCATTGCTTCTGATCCGATGACAAGTCTCATGCTACCTGAAAGAGGAGAGGAAAGAGGAGCTGATTTAGGAGAAATGGCACTGTTCTTAACTATGGACAACTCAATAGTTGTAGAAAAGTAGGCAAAGGCTGGTCTATGTCTTTGAAGACTGCACTTGAAGACTGCATGTGAAAGTCCTGTAGTAAACCAGGTGGACAGGGCAGCCAGTGAAGAAGATAGTGCACATATTGGCATAGCCCATTCCCCTGGGGATTTGGCTAATTCTGTGAAGTGGTACAGAAAGCCCTGCCCACAGATAGCAATTATGTAGGTCTGGAAACCCAGAGAGGAGGACTATCAGTGGCACACAAGCATGGATCTTCCCCCAACACACCACTTTAACCAGTGGCTTGACCCCCTAAGGGTCCCACCCTACTTCCAGACAGGGCAGAATCGTATTAGTTCTCCCTAACATACAGCGCCGTCTCCTGTAAAAGTGGGGTTTCTACACCCTGGGGACACAAATAGATAGCAACCTAAAAAGCTAAAAATAGGGAGATGGAAAAATACAACACATGGTACCTTGCATCCCTAAGGGAATATTTCATCCCATAAAGAGACCAAATCCAAAGAAGACAACCACAAAGACAAATATCTTTTTTTACTATCAGATACAGAGTTCAAAATTCACATGACTATGAAATTCAAAAAAATGACAGAAAAACAGATTGAAGACATACAAAACTCAGAAAAACAAATGACTGTCTTGAGAAATAGTTAATGAAAATTTAAGCTTTAAATAAGAATCAATAATCACCCTAAATTCTGAATTCGCCAAACGAAAGACACAGAGTGACTCATTGGATCAGAAAAAGAATTCAGCTTTCTCCTGTCTCCAGGAAACACACATGAGCTCCAATAGTAAACACAGGTTCTGAGGAAAGGATTGAAAAAGCAGTCCAGCAAGCAAAAGGACCCCAAAATAAGGCAGGACAGCCATACTTATATAAAATAGATTTTCAGCTAAAGTTACAAGAGACAGGGTGGACACTATAAAATGATCAAAGAAATATGAAGATATGACATCAAGAAGACATGACACTCGGAAGGAGCATCAAGATAGATAAAGCAATATTCTCAATCTGTAAAGGACATTGGGAGCAACATACTAGTGGCTGTGGACTTCAACATTCCGTTTTCAGCACTGAACATATCAACCAGACAGAAAATAAACAAGGACACTATAGCCTTAAACAAAGAATTAGATCACATGGAACTAGTAGACATATATAAGGTACTACACCCCAGGAAAACTGAGTAAACATTCTTCCCAAGTACACATGAGACATTTCCAGGATTCATCTCACATTGGGTTTCAAAACAAGTATCATGACGAATGAAATCATACCAAGTATCTTCTCTACTCACAGTGGTTTCAGACTTGAAATCAACCACCAAAAAAAGTAATACAGGCCCACATCAAGAAACAACAAAGAGCTCAAATAAGTAATCTATCACCATAAGGAATTAGAAAAAGATGAACAAATAAAACCAAAGCCAATAGAAGGAAAGAAATAATAAAAATTAGAGCAGAAATAAATAAAATAGAAATTAAGAAGCAGTCCAAAAGATCACTGAAACTAAAAGCTAGTTCTTTGAAAAAATAAAATAGTTTAATGTCTATCTTGACTCAAGGAAAAAAGAAATCAGAAACTGAGAAGTTACAGTAGACATCTCAAAAATTCAGAAGATTTCTATGAACATTTGTATGCTAATAACTTGAATAACCTAGAAGAGATGGACAATTTTTTAGAAATATACAACCATCTCAGACTAAATCAAGAAGAAATTTTAAAAATTAAAAAAAATTCAACAGGCCAATTACAAGCAAGGAAATTGAAACAGTATTCAAGTCACAAAAAAAAAAAAAACCAAGTCCATGGTTTCACTAGTGAGTTCTATCAAAACCTTCAAAAATGAAGTAATGCTTATCCTTCTCAAGTTATTCCAAAATTGAAAGAGGAAATACTTCCAAACATAGTTTGTGATGCCAACATTACTCTATACCAAAACCAGACAAAGACAATGCACAAAAATGGAAAACTAAAAAAAAAAAGGAAAACTACAGATCAGTTTCCCTGATGAATGTAGATGCAAAAATCCTCAACAAATTCTTAGCAAACTGAATTCAATGATGCATTATAAGGAACATACACCATGACCTAGTGGGTGTAAGAAGCCTCCTTTGTTCCCCTGTTTGATTTACAATTAACAGGACATCTATAACTCAAAAAGGGTTTCTCCATTCTTCCCACCAGTATACCAGAAAGTTTCATGCATTTGTATATCAGAAGTTAGGGCAACAGGGACTGATGTAGGTTGTTGAACCAAGGAAGTAGTGAAGGCAGGACACCAGCCTGATCTCCAGCACAAGCTTAATAACCATGCTGGGCCCTGGACACAATATAGGAGGGCAGCAGTAGGGCTATGAGCTTGAGCTAGGATTCCCCCAGATCAGATCTCTCTGGCAGTAACATCTACCAGAAATCCAGCTCCTTCCCTCCCCTCTGTCTCCAAAACCATTGCTGCAGCAAAACCCAAGATACAGGCAATACCTGAACACAGTTTAGTGTACCTGCTCCTCTTGCAGAGGCTAGCCAAAGGCAATTAGATGAGAACCCAAAAACTAGAACCACAGTGCCATCTACTGGGGAAAAATCTATTTGCAAGTTGTTGAGTTAGAATCAAAGCAATCAAAACCTTAAAAAATAAGAAAAATGTTGAATACCCCAGTGTGCAGACAGAAGAAAATATCTTCAGACAAAATCATTGTAACATGGTATCACAGGTATAGAATGAAAGTTCTCCAGAAACCACACTGAAAGACACAGAAGAATATGATTGTATGGATAGAAAAATCCAAAAATAGTTGTCAAGAAGAAACTCAGTGAGATGCAAGAAACCTTAGAAAAGCAGTTTAAGGAATTCAGGAATAAAATTAATAATCAGATTACTTTGCCAAAGAGAGTGAAATATTTTAAAAGAACCAGAGATTCTGTGACTAGGGATCTCAATTAAAGAGATAAAGAATTTAACTGAAAGTATAGAACACAAGACAGATCATATAGAAGAGCTAATTAGTGAGCTCAAAGATGAAAGTCTAGAAATGACTCAGGTGGAAAAGGAGATAGCAAAAAAAATGTTATTCAGAAAAGGAGTGAGAACTGCATCAAAAATAGCAAGAAACTTGTCCAAACGTGATGAGGGGAAGGGCCAAGTGTAGAAGATTAATGGTCCAAAGAATAAAACTACCACAGTGACGTGAGCTGACAAAGTAGAGAGGGCCTTGGATAATCCACCTGAAGAATGTTTTCTGACAGTGACCAGAATAAAGATGTAAGAAATAATCAGTGTGAAGAAGGAGCTTACAGAGATGAGTTCACTGTTGGCTGTGACCATGAATTCCAATCTGTTGGTCTCTGTGCAAGCAAGTTTAATGAGCTGAGGGAGGTCACAATAAAAGCTGTCCAGTACGTTAGGACCACAGAATGGCAAGTCTACAACAAAAGCCAGTTGCACCACTGAGTGGATGAGGCCGAGGATCCAGGAAGCAGCCAGAATCAAAACGCACAGCCGTGGGCTCATGATGCTCGAGTAGCGGAGAGGCTTACATATGGCAACATATCTGTCAAATGCCATGGCAATGAGCAGCACCATTTCTGTGCCCCCAGTGGCATGAATAAAAAAGATCTGAGTTATACAGCCCCCAAAAGAGATGGCTTTATGTTTTCTGAAGAGGTCATAAATCATTTTGGGGGCTGCAATAGAGCACACTCCCACATCAAGAAAGGAGAGGTTGGCCAAGAGGAAGTACATGGGGGAGTGTAACTTAGGGTCATAGCTCACAGAGAACACAATGAGGAAGTTCCCCATCAGACTTGCCATGTAGAACACGGAGGAAAAGAGGAGAAGAAGAAGCTGTATCCCCCAGGAATTAGAGAGTCCCAGGAACACAAACCCAGAGACCACAGAGTGGTTGGCTCCATCCATTGCCCCTGCCAGCAGAGCTGAACTCATTTTACCTGAAAAAGAAAGAAAATCAACTTTGTGGAGTGTCACTGACTCCATAAGTTTCAAACTGTAAAGAAAAAAATATTGCTTTATTTTACACAAGCAAGATATCTTTAACCCTTTGAACTGTAATTGAAGAAAATAAACAGGAACATATTGCCACAAAGTACTGCTTCTAACTTCCTAGTCTCCCTGAAATTCTCCAGGTAGTTATAGGAGATGACTATGCAAAAACCTCCTGCTGAATCAGAAATGATATTAAAGGGAGGCTAGGAATGTCAAAGGATATTAATATGGAAATAAATTGATTGGTTTCTCCCTCATAGTTTGTTACTCCTACTCATGGAGTTCCCCAGACCTCAGGCAATTTCTGATGACCTTTATCTTCCTTAAACCTGTGATGATCTCCTCTATGCATTGCTATCAGTCTCGTGTTTCACCTAAGGCTATTGCAATTTTGTCAAGTAATATTCAACTTTTCCTCATAAAGAGAGAGGATAGTGTGGAAATCCCAACGGTATACTCCTTTTGTAGTTCAGCTCAGAGAATGGAAGTGATCACAAGCTTGAGGTGTGAGTGACAGCAGATGATAGAGTAAGGACAAAGCTGGAAAAAAAAAAACTGATGCCACAGAATCTAAATACAGATGAGATAATACAATGTAGTGAACAAAATTCTATATACTTAATTTTTATAGATAATTTTTCATGCTAGGAAACGCTAGGTAATCTTTCCAAGTCTAATTTCTATAATTTTTATAATGAAATGCCAGCCCAATATATAGTGAAACTCACCAGAATGATGGTAATCTCTACATTGAACTGCTACCATATTCACCACCTTTTCTCTCATCTACAGTTGGTTAAAAGGCCCACATGTACTTTTGCCATATAAAGCCCTCTATTCATATTAAACTCCCTTTTCTTTAATTCCTTTTGCACTACTGACATGATTTAATTAGCAAAATACTGTAAATATACTATATCATTTATTTTGCCATTTTTCGTACCTGTAATCAATAAATAAATATTTACTAGCTGTCTACTAAGCGCAATGCATTGTTCCAGAATATTATCCACATACTGAAGTATTAAAATATTGACTACCCTGGAGACTTTTACATTCTAGTATGAAATATATATACATATTTTTAAAATGTATACTATAAAGAATGTCAAACAAATAGCATGATCATAAAATGTTTAAAGTAGAAAAGATACCATATGCCAGAGTGATCAGAACTGTCTTTAAAAAGTCCTACGATTCTCTAAGAAGTCTTCAGAAATCAAGACCAAGCCTGCACTATAAGATATGGTATAATTTATTTGAATATACACTTTGATATATGAGCTTTAAAAATTACAGAGATGTAAGCAGGGAATATCTCCCAATCTGGAGTCATGTTTGATTAATTACCTATGGAAATAATGATTACAACCAAAATCAAAACAAAAACAGTAGCTCCTTCACATATATTGTCTTGTTTCTTACTTACAAAGTAGTGTAAGTTTTTGTAAGAAAAGTTTTTACTTCTTTTTACAATGAAGGAAATTGAAACCAAGAAAGAGAAAGCAACAGGTTACAATAGTAAGTGGTAGAACTTCATGATATGGATTCTCTGATCTGCCTCTTAAAAGATCATTGTTTTTATCAAAAAATTATGTCATGACTTCCTGCTTGTGTGGCACACCTTGGTCCCTTTCTGAATGAACAATATTCTACTCTAGCAACCTAGACAGAACTAAGTGAGAGAAAAGGATGCTTTATCCTTAAATACATGCTGCTTCTGGGCTCGTAAGTCACTTCAAACACATCTACAATTTATACTGTCTATTTAAATAATTGGTTATTTAAATAACCATGGTAGGAGAAGACAAATCTGCTACCTGCATCTCAGCATCCTGGTTGAGTTCCCAGGCTGCCATTTCTTGGACCACATGAATTCCATTAGGCTTGTCATAGGAAAGCCTCACCTCTCACTGGTCTCTATTTGATAGAGAAAACAGAGGTACTGTTCCCATATAACAAAATGAAGTAAGTTCAGATTTTTGTTGCTAAGTTTATACATTTTGTATAATGTATGACTAGTTTATTCATTTTGGAAATTAACCCCTTGTTAGATGTGTGATGTGCAAATATCTTCTATAGATATATAAACAACTCACAGATCAATAAAATTTGAAGGAAGAGAATGAAATAAAGCCCAGAAATAACCCCACATTCTATTCCCACTTACCTCTTAACTATTCTAATTCTTCTTTTTGGATCTCAAATTTGGATAGCAATAAGAAAAAAAAGTTTTTAAGGAATTTCAATTTTTCACTATATGTACTTTTCCTTCCCATTTGTGTTGACTCCTGCTCAGAACTCAACTGAATCTGCTTCTGTTGCACGAGGTAACAGTTAATTGATTTCTCTACACAACAGTCTTGTCACCAGAAACATCTATTCAGTACTGGCCTTTGGGGACATTCAATATTGTACACCAGTATGTCTAACACCCATTTAAAGACCTAACATGTAACTTTTTCCAAAGAGCTAACTACATTCAACATTCTCTGGTTAAAATTAGCATTACTTAATGCTCAAATGTTATTTTTATAGCAATTTCAGTGGGAGATATGGCTAATGGGCACACAGGAGAGTACTGACCAAATGATACTGCAGAGACCGGTTTGCCAGCATGAGTTCATTTATCCAAGGTAATTGTCACTGAGAATCCTGACAAACCAACAGAGGAAATTATTAATGAGTCACAAAAGAGAAGAAAAAGAGATTTAAAAAAATTAATCATTTTCTTTCATTTAAAAAATATATTTAATAAATAAGTCTAAAGAAGGATGTGCAAGGAACATATGAACATACACTTTCTTATATTTATAATAAAATCATCTCCAACAAAGAACCTTAGCAGACAAACTTCATAGACACTTCATAGAAACACCCAGCATGACTTTTTGTAAATTTCTTCTCCTATCTCTAAGCAAAAGCTAGTATATTCATAATATGCAACAGTTAAACTATAGATTCTATTACTTGTTCTATAACTTCATACAAGCACATGCACTGGTGCACCCACACACACACATACACACACAATGATTTTAAGTCATTCCATCCAGCATGCTGGACTCGGTAGGGACTAAGAATCAGAAGACAGGACTTAAATTCTATTCAAATTTGGTCAGGACCTCTATAAATTCAGATAACTTACTTCTTATCTATGTAGTGTCATTCCTCAACTGCAAAATTTACAGGCTATAGAAAATGACTTCTATGTCTAGTTCAGTTCCAGAGAGTTCTATGTTGTATATAGCTGTCATATTCTCACTGATACAAAAAAAGAAGGTTATGTTAAAGAAAATGTATCATGAGCAAATAATCCTAAGCTAGAACACAGTTCTGTATGTTCACCCACATGAAATTCCTACAAATAGTTAGTGTAGTAGAAATGACCCCATTTTATGAACAGCAAACAGCTAATAGATTTTAAAAGGGCTCACCACGAAAAGAAAGAAAATGAGAGAAAATAAAAACCTTAAGAGAGAAAAAACACTGATTAGCCCCTACATGCTAGGAATGTGGGGGAAAGAGCAGGGGAGAGTGTCAGCATGTAGCCAAGTAGAACAGTTTGCCTTAGTGTATGGAAGGAGCATTCTGACTTCTCCTTATCTACCTCCACACCAAGCTCAGAGACATATCATTCAATACAAGCAGTGGCAGGTATCCAGAGTGAAGAGTAGACCCCAAGCTAGACGTGGGAAAAACACATGTGGAACTCTTTTTAACTTGACTTACCATTGGATTGCTAACTATTTGTTTCAGTAATTTAGATTCACACTGCAATACATGTGTATACCACAATGTACACATTAACAAAATTTCTAGTACTATTCACCACTATCAAATTGACCCTTAGAGCTATTCCTCTAGTCCTGCTTCGCCATCTCCTCTGGTATAGATGGCATCCTGGAGATTCCCCCCAAAAATAAATAGAACTACCATATACCAGTATTTTGATCCAGTAATTCTATGTCTAGATACTTATCCAAAAATAGTCTTTCAAAAGACTATGTTCTTAGCAGCTCTATTCACAATAACCAAAACATGGAAAGAAACTAAATGTCCATCGGTGCATGACTAGATAAAGATGTGCTATGTATACTCAATGGAATACTATCCAGCTATATAAAAGATTAAATTCTTCCCTCTGTGACAACATAGATGAAATTTGAAATTAGAGTGTTATGCAAAATAAGTCGGAAAGATAAAGACAATTACCATATGGTCTTACTCATATGTGGACTATAAAGAAACACACCAAAAAAGTTAACAAGACTCATTTCGAACTCCTTTTTTTTTTAATTTACTTATATATACTTTACATCATTGTTCATTTTTGTACAATGTTTGCTTTCTTTTCCCAGGTATAGTTCCCCTAGAATTTCCACCACCAATTCACCTGTGCACCATCATCATAGTCCCTTGTGCTCTTCCCACCCTCATTTTCGTCCCTCTCCCTCCTCTTCCCCTGCAGAATGTCTCTGATTTATAGTTGTAAGTTTATTTTTGTTTTGTTATGTTGTGTGTTTTTTGTTATTATATTTTTCCCTGGTACCTTTTTTGGCTCCCCTATATTCCTCCTATAAGTGAAACCATCCGATATTTTTCTTTTACCTTAGACTTATTTCACTGAGCATAATCCCTTCTAGTTCCATCCATGTTGCTGCAAATGGCATTAGTTTATCTTGTTTGATTGCTGAATAGTATTCCATTATATATATATACCACATCTTCTTGATCCAGTCATATATTTTGGGGCATTTGGGTTGTTTCCAGGTCTTACCTATTATATAGTGCTGCAGTAAACATAGGGGTGCAGGTATCCGTTTGAATTAATGGTTTTGTGTCCTTTGGGTAGGTCCATAGGAGTGGAATTGCTGGGTCATATGATAGCTCCATTTTTAGTAGCCTGAGGAACCTCCAAACAGCTTTCCTCAGTGTTTGGACCAGTTTGCATTCCCAGCAGCAGGATAGGAGAGTTTCTTTTTCACCACATCCTCGCCAACATTTGTTGTTGTCAATTTTTTAATATGTGCCATTCTCATGGTGTAAGGAGATATTTCATTGTGGTTTTGATTTGCGTTTCCCTGATTATGAGGGATGTTGAACATTTTTTCATATAACTGTTGGCTATTTGCATTTCTTCTTTGGAGAAGTGTCTTTTAAGTTCTTCTGCCCATTTTTGACTGGATTGTTTACTTTGTTTTTGTTGAGTCTTGTGATTTCTTTGTGTATCTTTGTGATCAGTCCTTTATAAGTTGTATGGAGTGAGAAAATTTTCTCCCAGTCAGTCAAGTCTCTCTTTGTTTTGGTTAATGTCTCGTTTGCTTTTAAGTTTAATGTAATCCCAGCTGTTTATTTTTTCCTTTACTTTCTTTGCTTTGGGGGATGAGTCTTTAAAGGTGTTACTGAGATATATGTATTGTAGTGTTTTATCTATATTTTCTTCTATACATTTTATGGTTTCAGGTCTTATGTTCAGTTCTTTTATCCATTTTGAGTTGATTTTATGCATGGTGTGAGGTAGTGGTCTAGTTTCATTCTTTTGTTTATGGTGGTCCAGTTTTCCCAGCACCGTTTATTGAACAACTGTCCTTGTTCTATTGCATATTCTTTTCTCCTTTGTCAAAGATTAGCTATCCATATATGTGTGGCTTTATTTCTGGGCTTTCTATTTGGTTCCATTGATCTATGTGTCAATGTTTGTTCCAGTACCATGCTGCTTTAATTATTATGGCTTTGTAGTGTAGTTTGAAGTCAGAGTGTTATACCTCTGTTCACCTTTGTTTTAGTCAGGAGAGCGTTGGCTATTTGTGGTTTTTGTTTTTCCATATGAATTTCACCAATATTTGTTCTATTTCTTTGAAGAATGTCATTGAGATTTTTATTGGAATACCATTGAATCTGTAAATTGCTATTGTAGGATGGCCATTTTGATAATGTTAATTCTTCCAATCCATGAGCAGGGGATGTCTTTCCTTTTCTTTGTGTCTTCCTCTATTTCTTTTAACATTTTTTTATTATTTTCTTTGTACAGGTCCTTCATATCTTTTGTTAGGTTTATTCTCAAGTGTTGATTTTTTTGTTTCAATTATAAAAGGGATGGTTTTCTTGATTTCTTCTTCTTCAGAGTGATTGTTTGTATATAGGAAGGCTACTGATTTTTGTGTGTTGATTTTGTACCCTGCTATTTTACTAAACTGGTTGATTGTTTTGATTACATTTTCTGTGGAGTTTTTAGGGTTCTCTATGTATATTATTATGTTGTCCGCAAACAGTGATTAGTTTTAGTTCTTCTTTCCCTATTTGGATTCCTCTATGTCTTTCTCTTGTCTTATTGCTCTAGTTAGGACTACCAGTATTATGTTGAAAAGCAAGTGGCGAGAGTGGACAACCTTGTCTTGTCCATGATCTTAAAGAAAGGCTTTCAGTTTCTCACCATTGAGAATAATATTGGCTCTGGATTTGTCACAGACATGTGTTGAGGTATGTTTCTTCTATCCTGAGAATTTTAAGGGCCTTCATCATAAATGGATGTTGAACTTTGTAGAATGCTTTCTCAGCATTTATTGATAAAATCATATGTTTTTCATTTTTACTTTTTGTTGATGTGCTGTATTACATTATTTGATTTTTGGATGTTGAAACACCCTTGTGCCCCTGGAATAAATCCCACTTGGTCGTGGTGTATTATCTTTTATATGCATTGTTAGATTCTGTTGGCAAGGGTTTTATTGAGCATTTTTGCATTGGTGTTCATTAGGGAAATTGGCCTATAGTTTTCTTTTTGTTGTGTGTTGTCTTTGTTTGGTTTTGGTATTAATGGAATGTTGGTTTCATAGAACGTATTTGGTAGTATTCCTTCTTTCTCAATTTTTTTGAAAGTGTTTGTGTTAGATAGGCAATAGTTCATTTCTGAATGTTTGGTAGAATTCTCATTTTGAAGTCATCTGGTCATGGGCTTTTGTTTTGGGGGAGTGTTTTGATTACTGTTTCAATTTCACTGTTTTTTTTTTTTAAGATTTATTTATTTTTGCATACAATCTGGGGTTCAGACCAGAGGTGTGGGGCAGTGAGAGGGTTCACCAGAGACAGAGTAGGGAGCAGAACAGGTAGATCCACCAAAATACACTGCTGAGGGGAGCAGCGGGTGAGGCAGGAGAGGTCTGCCACACCATGTGGGATTCTCCCTGGTCTGGCATCAAACTCGTGCCACAGCCACTGACAGCTTCTTAGCACTGCACTAACCCATTGAACCACCAGGGAGGCTCAGTTTCACTGATTCTAATTGGTCTATTTAGGTGTTCTATGTCTTCTTTATCCAGTTTAGGGTGTTTATATAATTCTAAGAATTTTTCCATCTCTTCTAGATTGTTGAACTTGTTTGCATATAAGTGCTCATAGTCTCTGATCATAGTCTCTGATTATTCTTTTGATTTCTGCTGAATCTGTTGTAATTTCTCCTCTTTCATTTATGATCCTATTTATGATCCTATTTATTTGTGATTTCTCCCATTTTCTCTTTGTGAGCCTGGCTAGAGATTTGTCTATTTGATTTTTTTGAAGCATCAACTTTTGGTTTCACTGATCTTTTGGATTGTTTTTTAATTTCTATTTCATTTATTCCTGCTTTGATTTTTATTACTTCCTTCCTTCTATTGGTTTTGGGAGGTTTTTGTTATTCTTTTTCTAATTCTTTGAGATGGGAGATTAGGTTGTTTGAGTTCTTTCTTGTTTCTTGATGTGGTCCTGTATTGAAATATACTTTCCTCTTATTACTGCTTTTGCTGTGTCCCATACATTCTGGAAAGTGGTATCCTCATTGTCCTTCAACTCAAAGTATTTTTTAATTTCTTCTTTGATCTCCTCTTTAATCCATTGGTCTTCCAGTAGTATGGATTCCAATCTCCACAAAGTGAGAGGGTTCCTTGCCTTATTTTCATGATTTATTTCTAGTTTGATGCCTTTATGATCAGAGAAGATAGCTGGAACGATTTTGATCTTAATGTATCTGTTGATGTTTGTCTTGTGGTCCAATACGTGATCGATTCTGGAGAATGTCTGTGAGAACTTGAGAAAAATGTGTACTTGGATTTTTTGGGGGTGCAGCGTCCTATAGATGTCCGTTAAGCCCATGAGGTCTAGGTCTTCATTTAAGGCTCTAGTGCCCGTGTTTATTTTTCATCTCATTAATCTGTCCATTGGTGACAGTGGGGTGTTGAAGTCTCCCTACTATATATGTATTTTCTCTATTTTCAGAGATGATAATAATTGTCTTACATATTTTGGTGTCCCTTCATTTGGTGAGTATGTGTTGATGACTGTTATATCTTCCTGATCTACTGTCCCCTTAATCATAAAGTGGTGTCCACCAATGTCTCTTTTTAATTTTTTTAGTTTAAAGTCTGTTTCATCTGATATAAGTATAGGTGTTCTTGACTTCTTTTTTGATCTATTGGCATGTAGGGTTGTTTTCCAATCTTTTACTATCAGTCTGTGTTTATCTTTTGTAGTTAAATGTGTTCCCTGCAGAAAGCAAAAGTTTGGATTTTTAGAGTTTTTTTTTTTTTAGGCATACGAGATCTGGGGTGTAAGCCAGAGGTATGGGGGTAATGAGAGGATTCACCAGAGATAGAATGGGAGCAGAACAGGCAGACTGACTGAAATACACTGCTGAGGGGAACAGCAGTCAAGGCTCTGCCATGTGGGAAGCTCCCTGGCCAGAGAGCAAACTCATGCTGCAGTGGCTGCCAATAGCTCCATAGTGCTGACATTTAACCCCGTGGGCCACCAGGGAGACCCTGGATTTTTTTTTTAATCAGTCTGCTACTCTGTCTTTTTATTGATGAATTTAGACCATTTACATTTAGAGTTGGTGTCTGTATTTGCCATTTTGTTTGTCTTTTTGCCATTTTATTCCTTGCCTTATTCTGTTCTTCTTAGTCATTCCTCTGATGGTTTTGGCTTTCAGACTTCCTGTAGTATTTTTTGGAGTGGGGGTTTAGCAGTAATGAATTTCTAGAGATTCTATTCTTAGTGGCATTTGTTGACTTGGAGTTTGTTGAATATGTCAGTTCATTCTCTTGCCCATGGTGTTTGTTTGGAGAAGTCTGCTGTCAGCCTGATTCATTTCCTTTACAGGTTATCTGTTTTTCCCCTCATCAGTTTCATTATTTTTTCCTTGTCTTGGACTCTTAGAAGCTTTACTATAATGTGTCTTGCTGTAGCTTTCCTTTTGTTGTAGTAATTTGTCATTCTTCTAGCTTCCTGTACATCTATTTTCATCTCTTTCTTCATGCTTGGGAAGTTCTCTTCAATTATCTCCTTGAGTAGTTATTCTGTTCTTTCGTTTTTCTTCTCACCTTCTGGGATTCCTGTAATTCTTGTATTTCCTTTCCTCATGGTGTCAGCTAGTTCTCGAAGTGTTCCTTTATTCTTTTTCCTTCATGTGTCTCTTTCCTTTTTTTTTTTTTTTTTTTTTTTTTTTTTTTTTTTTTTTTTTTTTTTTTTTTTTTTTTTTTTTTTTTTTTTTTTTTTTTTTTTTTTTTTTTTTTTTTTTTTTTTTTTTTTTTTTTTTTTTTTTTTTTTTTTTTTTTTTTTTTTTTTTTTTTTTTTTTTTTTTTTTTTTTT
>PVIJ01011232.1:0-40479 GCA_004024925.1 Scalopus aquaticus | reverse complement strand
TACTGATTCATTCTTCCATTTCATCAATTCTGCTTTTGTTGCTTTTCTCCGAGTTCTTTAGCTCCTCCATTAATCTCTTAATCTCCTGCTTTTCCTTCATTTCCTTCTTTAGGGAATCAATTTCATTCTTCAGTTCATTAATTATATTTCTCATGTCATTCTTTTCCTTTTAATTTTCTATATGTTTTTTAATTATGATAATTTTAAATTCCTTATCTGGCAGACAGAGAAGTTCTTCCACGTCATTGTTGTTGGGTCCTGCTGGCTGATTTTCTTTTTGTGATGTTTCCTTCCCCTGAGGGCTTTGCTTGGTTATTTGTATTTTTCCTTCTCCTGTTTTTTGTTTTCTAATTTGTTCTATGTGTTGGAGCACAGTGCCGCTGGTACTGGCGACCATCTCTTTTGGGTGGTCCTTCTGGGATGTTAGGAACTGGTGGTCAGATTGAACCTGGCACTGTTACTCCAGACTCCACAAGGGTAGTGATGCTGTAGACATGTTGATGGGCACTGTCCCTGAGAATTCCCTCCCACTATATTTACTCAGTTCCAGTAGGGGGTATTGGGGAATTCTGACTATGGCGCTGGGGCCGCACCTTCCTGATGCCCACAGATGCCTCTGATGGCAGGGTCCAAGCAGTCTCCACTCCATTCCAAAATAGGGCACAGGGCCACAACTGCCCCACTCCTCATTTAGAACTCTTACACTAAATTTTCAATAAAACACAGTCAAAGAAATAGAATAGAGAGTGGAGTGGTTGAAGGGAAGAGACTGAAAGGATAAAGAAAGAGATTGGTAGAGAGCAAAATTTTGTAATAGGAAAGAGTACAAGATTATCATTAAAATTTGTGCTATCTAAACTGTAAAATAATAAAGGGTGGTCGTTTTTTAAAAATTTTGAATAAGTCACCACAAGATTTACATAATTAAAAGAAAGAAAATAAACACTAAAACAAATGGCTAGAAACAAGGCTAGATCTTTGGTAAGGAGAGCACAAAACATGACACTGTCGCACCCCACACCTGGGGATTGCTAATGACTTCTATGAACCACAGGGCAGCACACAGACTGCAGTCTCAGTTTGGGAACTGCAGGGAGGAGGGCTATCAGTGGTGTCACAAATACCAGCCACTGGAATACTAAGCGATCAAAAAAGATAAACGCATGCCATTGGCAGCAATGTAGATGGAATTGGAAGAGGTTAGGCTAAACAAAATAAGTTAAAAGGAAAAAGAAATATGATGGTTTCACTTATATGCAGGGTATAGAGAAACCGAACAAAAGAAAAAACTTCCAAGCTGACTATAGATCTCAGGCATCCAGCACAGGAAAATGGGCCTCAAAACAGGGTAGGAAAAGCCCAAGGGACTATGGGAATGGATCATGGGTCCTGTGGTGGTGGGAGAACTATGGACTGCACCTGCGAGGAGAAAACAAATACTGTACAAAAATAAACAATGATCAAGGAAAAGAAATAAATTTAAATTTAAAAAAAGAAAAGAAAAGCCCATCCATGCTGGAAAAAAAAAAAAGCATACGACCCAGCCCTTCCACCCCCACCAGCACACTCACGCTGGTGGCTGGACCCTTTCATGCTCTGCCATCCCTGTGTTGACTCAGCGACTGCAAAAACAAGTCTCACTACCTATAGCACCACCAAAGGCCAATAAGATAAAATAAAACTAGAAAAGTGTGTCACCAATGGGAAAAGTAAATATATTTCAATACTGTAAGTTACTGCTACAGATATCTTTCAAAATGCAAAAATTTGAAGCAGCAAAATGTGCATGCTTGTAATTGCTCTGTTCAGGTTCTCTATTTCTTCCTGATTCAGTCTTGGGAGGTTATATGACTCTAAATTTTTGTCCATTTCTTCCCAATTTTCCAATTTGCTGACAGAAAGATGTACATAGTAGTCTCAAATAATCCCTTGTATTTCTGAGACATCTGTTAGAACTTCTCTTTCACATGATTCTATTATTTTTCTCCCTTTTTCTCTTAGTCTGGCTAGAGGTTTGTCTATTTTGTTCATTTTTTCAAAGAACCAGCTTTTGGTTTCATTAATCATTACATCTGCCTTTTTTATTTCTATTTCTATTCTGATTTTTATTATTTTCTCCTTGATACTGGAGATACTGGCTCTTGGTATCATTTGTCCTTCTCTTTCAGGTCCTTAAGTTAAAAACTTCAGTCCTGTTGCTCACACCTGTGTTGCAGAGAGGGTGGGCAAGTGTCTTGCTCTTCGTGCAGGTGCATAACCACGGACGGGCTCAGAAGAGGCCTGATAAACAGTGTTAGGAAAGTCCACTTGGACACAGCCCTTTAGTCCAATCCTTTGGACATGCTTGAAAAAGTAAGGTTTGACAACAAGCAATCAAATTCTGCCATCACGAAGTGTGTCAGAGTCCTGCTGATTAAGAATGATTAAGAATTAAGCCTTTATATCCAATGATGGCTGTTTGAGCTTTATTTAGGAAAATGATGACATTTTGGTTGCTGGATTTAGTCACCAAGATCATGCTGTTGGAGACACTCCTGGAGTCAGCTTTAAGGTTGTTAAAGTAGCCACTGTCTCTCTTTTGGCCTTGTAGAAAGGCAAGAAGTAGAGACTGTACTCGAAAGTTTTGATGGTAAAAACAATGTACTAGTAAGTTTTCACACTAAAGGAAAAAATCCAGGAAATAGTATCAGTGAACTTAATAACTTAGCAATGAAATTATCCAGTGAATCACAGAGAGAAAAACAAATTGAAAAAAATGACTCAGTGCATCAGACCTGTTGAGATTATGTCAAGGAACCTAACATACATGTAATTGGATGCCCAAAAGGAAAATAAGGGAAGGGGACAGAAAAAGTAATGATTGAAATTTTTCCACATTTTATAGAAACTGTAAACAGAACTAAAAGCATTCTAGGCCTAAACTTAACAAGTTTAATAATGATTGAAATATTCCAGATACAAAATATTTGCTGTATAATTCCATTCATGTACACTTCAAAAACAGGCAAATTGATGGTATTAAAAGGATGAAAGTGGGGCCTCCCTGGTGGCGCAGCGGTTAAGCGCTGCACTGTGGAGCTGTCGGCAGCGGCGACGTGAGTCGACGCCCGGCCAGGGAGAATCCCACATGGTGCGGCAGACCTCTCCTGCCTCACCCGCTGCTCCCCTCAGCACTGTATCTCTGATCTGCCTGTTCTGCTACCCGCTCTGTCTCTGGTGAACCCTCTCGCCGCCCCACACCTCTGGCCTGTACCCCAGCTTGTATGTAAAAATAAAAAATAAATCTTTAAAAAAAAAAAAGGATGAAAGTTACTTTAGAGAGGGAAGTACTAATAGGAAAGGTCACAATGAGGATACTGGGTGGATAGATTTTAGTATATTTCTTTTATTCTGGTAGTGGTTAAAAGAATATCGACTTTCAATAATTTTATAATTAACTATATAAAATGCGTACTTTCAGGTACAATGTTTTAAAATTTTTCTTAAATCGCTTAGTCAGGGCATTTTATCCCCTGCTCAGATACAGCCACTGAACCTTGTCTTACAGTAAAAGCCAAAATCATAACAGTGGCTATGAAGCCTGAATGATCTGCCCTCACCCTGTCACCTCTCTGCCATCATGTCCTACAGATTTCCTCACTGCTTAAAAGACTCTAACCACGTTGGCCTCCTTGCTATTTCTCCAACATGTTATGCCTCTTCTGCCTCAGGTTCTTATGATTGACCATTCTTTTTGTCTAGGAAGTAATTCTCCCGATATCTATGAAGTACTCTCACTTCAAAACATTGTTTAAATGTCACGTTCTCCACAAGCATTTCCATACAACTTAAGACTCATAATCCTCCCCATTTTTTAATATTCTCTTCCCCCTTCCTGCTTTGTTTTTTTTCTCATATTAGTTTCTAACATACTACATAATCATTTATGTTATTTTCTTTTCCCTCCACTACAGTATAGATAGTGAGAAGGCAGGAGTTTGTTTAATTGCTTCCTATAATATCCCTGAGAACTGAAATAGTGATTGGCATGCAGTAGGAATTCTGCAGTAAATATTTGTGCAATAACTGAACTGACATTTAAATTTTTTGAGCTGCCAACTCATTTATCTGTCTGCGTAGAGAGAAAAAACAGACATAAGATATTGTGTACGTTTACAGTGTATAACATGACTTGTTGCACATATGTAATGTGAAATGATTACATTAAGATTAGTTAACTCCGGGCCTCCCTGGTGGCGCAGCGGTTAGGCGCTGCACTGTGGAGCTGTCGGCAGCGGCGATGCGAGTTCGACGCCTGGCCAGGGAGAATCCCACATGTTGCGGCAGACCTCTCCTGCCTCACCCGCTGCTCCCCTCAGCAGTGTATTTCTGATCTGCCTGTTCTGCTCCCCACTCTGTCTCTGGTGAACTCTCTCGCCGCCCCACACTTCTGGCCTGGACCCTGGCTTGTGTGTCTAAATAAATAAATCTTTAAAAAAAAAAATTAGTTAACTCCACCTTAAATTCTTTTTTTTTTTTTTGATTGTGAGAAAATTTAAAATCTACTTTCTTTGCAACTTTCAAGTATATAATACAGGATTGTTAATTTTGGTCACCATGCCATACATTACATTCCCAGAATTTATTCATTTTATAACTGGAAGTTTGCACCTTCTGCCCCATTATCCTCATTCCCCAGTCCTTGTCAGTCACCATTCTACTCTGTTTCAGAGTTTGATGTGATGATTCACTTTGCTCTACTTAAAATGCAACTCAAATACCACTAACAATCACTATTCCTGGAGATATTTGATAGGCAAGGAATGATTTCTTTTTTTTTTTTTCAAAATACAAATAGGAAATCAAATAGCAGAGCTTCCTATTATTACTTAACTGTTCCCCTGCAACCTTCAACAATATGGATACTAGAGATTAAAGAAAACCTAGAACTGATTTCTTCATCATCCCTATTCATTGGGGAATACTTACACTTGGTATTTGGTTATAAATAAGTACAAGATCTCCTGTTTGAATAAATATTATCAAATTATTAAGAGAGAAGGTCCTAAATCCCAAAAGGTTGTGATGTAAAGAAATAGACTTATATAATACCTTCAATCTGGCATTCCTTCTGACCATAAACATGTGTTTTGCAGTCGGGGGACAATATATTTCAGGGATTACTTCTTGCAGTCCAAACTGGATTACAAACTGGATCATTCCATTTCTTTCAAGTCCCTTGTATCCCTTTTCCTATCTGGAGTAATAATTTATCTACCATCTCTGATCTTCTCAGCATTCATCCTAGAATTGAGTGAAACCTATATAGTATGTATGCCTCGTGTGCTCTAGTTTTTGTAAGAATAATCTTAGAGGAAGCATTTTTCCCTTATCTTTCAGAATATTGGAAATATTTCAGTGGAATTTAATGTAGGCAAAAATTTAACGTAACAGGAATTTCTTTCTTGTTTCCCTATTATGGGGGAATATTTTTCACTTAGTTCATACACCCCTTTACAAAATGAGAAAGAGAAATGTATATAGAGGTTTAGGATTTCAAAAGAAATGTATATTAATTGATAAATTGTTGGAGAAGGATCTATGTTGATGATTTTTGTTGCTTGGTAAAGTAAAAGAAATAGGGCAAATTTCTCTTTCCAGAGATATCTTCTTTCCGAAGTCTCTATGATGCTTTTCAGTTTCATTACATTAGTGATTTAAATCTTCTTCAGGAACAAAATTTTCAGCATGTGTGTATTTTTGTTGCTATTTTTGTTGTACATGCAGAATTTATTCTAAGTTCTGGCATTGGACAATTACTATTCCAGGAAATATTCCAAAAGAAGAAGGGTAAGTATGGATAATGATTTGAAACAAATGCTTTGCAAATTATCTTTCTCTAAGTAAAATTAATGAACTGAGATTAATGAACTGAGATGACTGATACTAGAATCCTTAGTAAACAGGATATAAGGATGTCTAAAGGACAAAAGGCAATCCTTTGTAATATAAAAATATCTTTCCAACAAACTGTTAGGGGATATGAATTCTCAAAAGCCCTGTGTGAATGATTCAGTTCTTTCTTTTAAAACATTTAATATATTATTTTAGACACCACAGAGTCGAGGTTTAGCAGCCTGATTTACTATATCCATATTTATACAAACCCAAGGTCACTAAGAATCTATAGGAGTCCTGCCATGATCTCCTATACAGAAATATGCCTAGTAATTCCTTGACTCAGAGTAGTGGGTCCTAATTGAAAGGCTTTCTTGATCTATATATACTTTATAAAATGCAAAGATGTTTCCAGGAGTAGAACACAAATCAAAATTTTGCAGAAACTGTATTAAAAGTTTACTACTAACCTCTTTATTATAAATTTCACAAGCACGAGATCTGTCATGTCCACAGTTGTTTCTCCAACACTTAAAAGCTCACTTGACACAATGAAGTTTAATGACTACTTTTGAGTGAATTACTTTGCCTGGCAGATTAGGTCACATTAAGGTCCTGAGGAAACGGGGAAATTAACAAACTCACTAACAACTACTTGGAGTGGAAGTCGCCAAAGAGAAGTGAAAAGATGCTTGTTTCAGATTTGCCTATGTAGGAAAGATCTAGATGAGGCTTAGTGAGATGTAAAAAGATTCCAAAGACTGTCTAAATGGGAGAAATGGGAATATGTGGGAAAGTACTCTTAATAAAGAAATAAGGAAGTCCTCACAAAAATGAAAAACCTATCTATCTTTCCATTTGTCCTTCAGCAAATTTAATCAAGGGTATCAACTACAGGTACATTGAACTGACTAAGTCACTCCAACCAGCTGCTGCTCTTAGATCAGTTGTCATAATGGGTACATGGAGTTCATATATGCACATAGAAGTATATAAAAATATTTAGCCAGAGACATTTAGAGATCAATGAGTAGGACTTTTTCATAGCGTCTAGTGCATCCAGTTGCCCAAGAAAGAAAGGAAGTATTTTTTTAATGTAAAACATTGGCACGGATACATGAAGAAACATGAAAGACCTTATATCCTAGAAAGACAGAGTACTTCCCCCCACCCCAAGATGGAGTATTTTTACTATCACTTTAAAGCACCAAGAGTAAGCAAGAGGAACTGAAAGCAAAAATGAATATTTATACCCTGTCTTGGGCAATATATTGACACAATCACTTACAGTATCATGATTTAGTATTTTATTATATCATTTGTAAATCGTAATCAGTTATTCATAGTACGTCAAAAGAACTTCACATGCACCAAAACGTGTCAGGAGTGCAGATAAAAGATACAAGAGTAGACTAAAATAGTTAATTTATCAGAATCACAGAAGTTTGGTTATCAAGCATCTAGTCTAGCATTCTTAAAGGGTAAAAATCTGTCTCCAGTTCAGGTTTTCCCTCTGTTCTATTATTGTGGTTATTAAAATAATATATATTCAAGAATGAGTTACAAAAGTCACAGTTTTGTTGCTTAGGCTAGTCTGTTTACTACTTTATTAAATAAAAAATATATAAATTTGGTGTTTTCAAGAAGAGGCAGCATACTCCACTAAAGTACAATAACCAGTGTCAACTCTACCTTCCAGAGGAATGAATGTGTCTAGCAAAGGAACCACCTTCTCTGTGAGCCATTTTATCCTCTTGGGCTTTCCCTCCAGCCCGGAAAGGCAGTTCCTCTACTTCGGGCTCTTCTCAATAACCTACACCCTGACCCTGATGGGGAACGCAGCCATTGCCTGTGCTGTGCTGTGGGACCGCCGCCTTCACACCCCCATGTACATTTTCTTGGGGAATTTCTCTCTCCTGGAAATATGTTATGTCACCACCACCATCCCTAACATGTTGGCCAACTTCCTGTCCACCACCAAGTCTATCTCCTTCGTGAGCTGTTTTGCACAGTTCTACTTCTTCTTCTCCTTTGGGTATGATGAGGGCTTCTACCTCTGCATCATGGCCTTTGACAGGTACCTCGCCATCTGCCGTCCTCTGCATTACCCACGCATCATGACTAAACAGCTGTGCACTGGCTCTGTCATCTTTGGATGGTTGTGTGGGTTCATCATCTTCCTAAGCCCAGTTGTTCTCATTTCCCAGTTGCCCTATTGTGGTCCAAATATCATCAACCATTTTCTGTGTGATCCTGTCCCTTTAATGATGCTTTCCTGTTCTGAAGATACCGTTACTCGTCTCCTTTACTCCACTTTAAATGTTATTTTCATGATTGGCACCTTCATCTTTATCCTTAGCTCTTATGCTCTAGTGATTCTGGCTGTGCTACAGATGCCCTCTGCAGCAAGCAAACGCAAGGCTTTCTCCACGTGTGCATCTCATCTGGCAGTTGTCACCCTGTTTTATTGCCCCATTATAGTGATGTATGTTACTCCTGGATCAGGACACCCAGTGAAAATGCAAAAATTCATTACCTTGTTTTATTCTGTGGTAACACCTCTCTGCAACCCTCTAATATATAGCCTCAGAAACAAGGAGATGAAGGTTGCCCTAAAGAAAATCTTCAGGACTGAGAGGTGTTCATAAAATATAAAGTCAAATTCTCTCTCTTAAATGCAACATATCTTAATAATACATAAGTGATATATTTTCCTACAGATTCTTTGTTTTATTGAGAAACTGCTATGTGGACCATTATCATCTTAAACACCACTCACCACAAAATTGACAGAATTTTAATTTTAGCTTTCAAAATGACATTTGCTCCACAAAGATAGCACAGCAATAATTGGACATCCTTTCTTAAAGAGCCTTGGTTTGAGAATATTGCCGGGACTTGAAAGGCAAAATTTCTGAGATCTGAAAAAGAATGATTGTCTTTATTCGCATCACATAAGAAACAAGTTAAACAGTTGAACTATTGCCTTCATATTGTAAGAAAATTTAAACAACTTAGAATTTTACCTAAACTAACTTCAATGATAAGTTTAAAGTGCTGATAATTTTAACATTGGTTTTTCATCTGGGGAACCAAGGAATATCTGTGCCAATTTTTTGTTCACGTTTTCACTCAATCTCTCACCCATTGTTTGCCAACATTCTAGAGGGCTGAGGGGGTGGAAAATGTCCATTCATATTTTGTGGTTATATAAGAAACAGGGATAAGATGTAGAAATGCAATTCAAATATCACTAACAAGCTATACAAAGTATGGATACTTGAGGGGCAAAGAATATTTTCTTCAAAATAGATCTAAAGAATTCAGAGTAGAGCTTCCGTTGTAGCTATAATGATAATCTATTATTAATTATCTCATGAACATAAATACAAAATTGTTAATAAAATACTACTAGGGAAAACCAAATATAAAAGTGTAAAAAAAGGGAAAACATTATGGTCAAGTGGATCTTTTCCCGAAAGTCAAAGTTGGTTCAAAAATCAACTGATGCAACTCACCATATGAAATACTGGAAAAGGAAAATCATCTTTATCTTCACAGCTGATGCAGAAAAAATCATTTGACAAAATACAACACATTTTCTTGATGAAAACTATTAGAAAACCAGCTGTCATAAACTGTAAAGAGTTAGAAAGCTATCAAACGTGAAACTTCAATTAGTTAAGAGGAATGTGAATCCATTCTGATTTGAATAAAATGAAAACATTTATATCAGTGTCAAAATATTTAAATAAAAATCTCCTCATTCAAAAGGACAGTTAGTAAAATAAACCCAACATCTTAGGAATATGATTACTCTTTGCCCATTAATTGCATATCTAAGATTTTATTCTAAAAAACAATAAAAAATATACAATGAAATATTATAGCATACTTCTTATTAGTAGAATTTGATGGCAAACAATATATACATGAAGGGAAAGCTAGTTAAAAAATTTACAGTAGCTCTATAAGTGAAATACAAGGCAGTCATTAAAAATATGTGGTTGATTAAAACATCTTTACAAACAAAAAATAGGTGGCTGAATATTTAATAACATGGAAAGAGATCCATATCCTGTTGTTACATTTAAAAATCAGGATACAAAGTTATAATATGATATGATCTCATTTTTGTAATTTTATGTTTAGTCATAGATAAAGTAACACATAACTAGTTTTTTAATCTGGAAATTTTAGTATTGATCATCTATTAATGATGAAATTACTTGTAAATGTTACTGTCATAGTATTCTGTGTTGTATATTTTTATAATGATCATCTGTTTACAAATATATAAAAAAATCAGAAGTTTCTAAAATACATTTATATCTATTTTATATAACCATTATAAAGGGTCACTTAAAATTAATTAATGTGGCTTTGATTTGCATTTCCCTAATAAGTGATCTTGAACATTTCTTTTTTTTTCTTTTTTTATTATTATTTATATCTTTTCTTTATGTGCCTATAGTCCATCTGT
Organism: Scalopus aquaticus; assembly: GCA_004024925.1. Lineage (NCBI taxonomy): Eukaryota > Metazoa > Chordata > Mammalia > Eulipotyphla > Talpidae > Scalopus > Scalopus aquaticus. The sequence continues at coordinate 30,119 of PVIJ01011232.1, read as the reverse complement.
AAGTCTTCTTTGGATAAGTATCTATTCAGATCTCCTGCCCTTTTTTTGAGTGGAATTACATGATTTCTTTATATATATTGGATATTGATCTCTTGTCTTCTCTCAATCAGTAGGTTGCCTTTCATTTTTTGTGGTGGTTTCTTTTGCTGTAGAGAAGCTTTTTAGTTGACATAGTCCCATTTGTTTACTTTTGCTTTTGTTTCCTAACTGTTGAAGTCAAGGTTGAGGTCTGCAAATATGTCACCTTGTTTTCCTCTAAGTGTTTTATAATTTCAGGTCATACATTCCAATCTATAGTCTGTTTTCAATTAATTTTTGTGTATGGTTAAGGTGTGATCTGGTTTTATTCCTTTACATGTGGCTGTCCAATTTTCCAACACCACTTACTTACTAGGACCTCAAAAGAAATAAAACAAACAAAATTGAAGATAAATAACTTTCGAATTAAAAAAGTATCTACTAACTTAGGGTATTCATCCTTTTAAGAAAATGCTTTGTCTGTGGTTTGGACAACTCTCAATATAATGTGATCTAGCCACCTTGGTCTGACCTGTATACTTGTATTAACAAAGATAATATGTTAAGATGCTATTAGCTTTCTTCGGATACAATACTGTTGACACAGACTGGGTTTGCAGTCAAATAAAATCCCCTCATTTTTTTTAAATAAACTATTGACAAAGCCAGATTTAGTCCACCCTATACTTTTGCAGTTTTTTAAAATCTAATCTGTAATATGATGTATTTACCTTTAGTGCTCAAAAATAGGAGATTCTTAATTTGAGACAATCTATTGACAGTGCTTTTGTAGCATTCTACCAGCAGCTGTTTTTTGTTGTTTTTATTTTTGTCCATGTCATTCACAAATTTTCTAAGTATGCTTTCCATTTTGTCATCCTGATGTGATTAAGATTTTTAGGGAAAAAAAATCAAAAATTGGGTTTTTTCTGCAGTAGAAAAATATTTTTTGAACTTTTTTTGTCCATGCCAAAACCTTAGTTTATTTCAACATCTGCAATATTTCAGCCATCACAAAAAACTACCAAGGGCAACTCGAGTCTCTACACAAGGCTAAAGATTAGCCACTAGGCTGCAAACATCAGGTGTGCTTGGCGGGCACCACCCAGGCTCCAGGCTAGGAAGCAGCGGGGCTGGTAGTGGTGCCAGGCGCAGGCCGAGGCTTCACTTCTGTGGGCACAAGGTCATCGATGGCCTGGGTCTGCTGCAGCTGCTGCTCCCTGTCTCTGGGCATCTTCTCTCAGTCCACCACATGCCTGCTCTAGCTTCACCTCAGAGAAGCCCAGGTGCTCTGAGTCAATACTTCAAAGGCCCCCCCCACCACCTCCACCCACAGCACCATGTCCACGACCCAGTGACGTGCTTCTGAAGCCAACACTTCAGCAACCTCCTCACCAATATACACCATGGTCCAACAGCCCACAAAAAGCTGTAAAATTTTTCCATGTTTGTCTTCCAGAATCACTTCTAGTGATCTAAATGTCTATGGATCATGTTATAGAATAATATGCCCCAGAAGTTTCTCAATACATGGAAGTCCCCATTTTTGCCAGAAATACTGGTTTTGGAGCTCAGGAATTTACGTGTTTACCCTAAATATGATATCAACATATGCAGGATAGTGCAAATACAAAAGTTTCATCAATCCTATACAAGACATATAGAAAAGAAGAGAATTCTTTTTTTTTAAATGTTCATTTTAATTTTTTCTCTTTATTATTGTTATTTATGTCTTTTACATTTTGTATTCCTCTTGGGTAGCCCACCACCAATTCACCCGTGATCCATCTTCATGGTCCCTTGTATTCTTTTCTATTCCATTTTGTGCCCTTATCCTCCCCTACCTCCCCCCCCGCCCCCGCTGAGTGTCTCGCTCCTATTTGGTTTCCCTATAGTCCTGTTATAAGTGAAACCATTCGATATTTTTCTTTTTCTTTTTCTTTCTGGCTTATTTCACTGAGTATGATTCCCTCTAATTCCATCCATGTCGCTGCAAATTGTATCTGTTGGCCATTTGCTTAGAAAAGAAGAGAATTCTAACCCTATATAGTAGGTACTCTTAGGTTCACTTTACAGATAAGTCATTGAGACAAAAAGGCATTATAATGTTTTACCCAAAACCCCACCCCTAAGGTAATGTAGTCAGCATTCAAATCCAGGTACACTAACTCCAGAACTTGCCTTCCTTCACTACCATGCTACTCAGTGACCCAGAAAAGAGAGGCTGCCTAGTCTCACAAAACTAGTTTTGTATAAAGCCAGGTCAAAATCTAGGTCTCTTGCCTACCTATTGCTATCAAATTGACATTATGTGTAATGACAAACTCTGCAAGGAAAGCTTGGGGACAAGAATTATCACAACCTTGTAGGGTCCTCAAAAACGCTAAAATTCCTAAAAGGGAAGAGATATTGGCATCATCAGGGAATGTAAGTCATATCCTTAAGAGATAACCCACAAACACAGCAAGACAATAAACATAGAGATCATAACGTAAGTTGAGTTAGCAAACATTTTTTAAGCATCTGAAGGGAGACATGTGAATGATGACATTTAATACAAAATATGCAATAATAAAAATATAAAACAAAATTGAAGCTGGGTGACAAAAAGCCATTGTAAGAGCTCAGTTTGCAATCTAATTCTACCTTACTAGTTGCGTGGTACTGGGAAAGTTACCCAATCTCCCTGACCCTCAGTTTTTGTATCTATGTCAACAGGGTGATAATACCTGTTGCAGGAATTGTTGGGTAAGTGAAAGAACAATACCTAACACAGTGCCAGACAATAGTAAACTCTCAGTAAATTTTATCATATTCTAATTATTATAATTTGGGTTAACCAAGCAGGGGTAATGAATTCTGTTCTCAGGAAGGGGGAGGAAAGGAGTGATGGTGGTACTATTCGAGCAGTACATTTGGCGGGGGAAGAGGGAAGGACATTAATACAAATGATAACCTGAATCAGGCTAACCAGGCTAGCTACTCTGAACAATTTCAAGGGAAACTATACATGTTACAATCCGTAAAAAGATGGCATCCTCTGACCCAGACTACCAGGCATATATACCATCTGAAGTAATGCAGTACCGCAGCTTAGGAAGAAGGGGGAGCAATATGTTCCATGGAGAAAGAAGAAAGAAAGGCACAGTAAAGAGGTTGCAATTAAGGGGGGGGGAGGGTATGGGATAAGACAGCCTGTGAACCATGCAAGGTGTGATAAATAGGGAGGGGTAGCACCTGTGGCATTGGTGAGTGCATGCCCGCCTGATAAGTTCAAATATACTCTTAGAAACATTTTGTCAGCCAAATAAAATTCACCTGCGGGCTGATACCAGCCCGCAGGGCTGTCAGTTAATAATCTCTTGCAGAGAGACACAAATAATTAAATTACAAAAAGAGGATGAAGTTCAAAGGACTAGAGTCAGGCAAGAGCCAAATTTCTCTTGCCAGGACAAAGCAGCTTGGACCTGGTCCTCTGTAAGCACTAAGTGTCAGTCAAGAGTATTACTGAGAAGGGTCACATTATCAGATGCACATTACAGTGGTGCCCTCTGGTGACTGAAGACTATGGGAGCCAGGAGCAGAGGCTCAATACCCAGAGAATAATTAGAAATGACACTGAAAAGCGGTGGAGACAATATATGGAATATTAAAACATGGAAATGACAGGATTCTAGTGGATGGGAGAAGAGTCTAGGATACTACTGGATAACATTGCCAATCATATGAGAAATGCAGAACCAAAGTTTCTAGAGGAAAGTGGCAAGTGTAATAAAAATTATACCTGAAATTTCTCTTTCCAGTTATGTTGTCTAGAATTCAGGAAATAGGTCAGGGGTGGAATAAGAAATTAGAGAGAATATATCAGAGGCATGCTACACTTAGGATGAATTTTTTTAACATGTGAAGGCAAAAACTACAAAAGACAAATTACCTATACATCTTTGCTCAAGCTTAAAAGGGTCTGAAATTCCATGGCAGATTGGTGCAAGAGAGAGGGTAAAATTGTCAGAAACTTTAGTTTCAGGCTTAAACATTATTCTTCACATCTTTTACTCACAATCTTTTGCTGCTTATGATCATTTGGATGTTCATGAATGGCAGGCCTGTTTCATAACAACTTTCCTAACCTGAATAACAATGCTTTCACTCAGCACCTGCCCCTATAGACTTAGTAATCCAGAAAGAAAAATGAGATACTGAAGAGTTATTTATACTATTTCTGAATTGCATATTTATTTTTTAAATAACTGTATTTACCATAGTTTATCACATAGACAATGTAATAGATTTCTTCATTAGTTTTATATCTCTTCATTTATAGACAGTCTTTAATAAATTTTCTTTCATAATTTCTACACTTCTTATTTGCTTTTTATTTAATTGTGAGCCTAGCTCACATGATAGAAATATTTTGCATTTTTTTCATTATTTATAAACCAGAGTCCTCTCATTTTAGTCTCAAAATATTCATTCCATGTATTTTCTTTTAAATTCTCTTTGCCATGTAAAAATAGTGACAATTATTTAGGAACTAGTTGGTGTTACACATTATTATTATATACATGGAGTGGCACAGAATTTACATTCTCTTATCTCAAACATTTGATTAATTAATAATATTAATGCTTCCTGAGTTGTCACTCTATAATTTATCTCAAATTTCAGCCTTCCAATCCTAACTAAATCTAGAATATCTTAGTAGTAATCAAATCAGAGCGTGTATGGGCAAATCCAGATGTTAGAAGCCTCAAATTCTCAGTTATATAGGCCATTGTCTTCATTTTACATATTTTTCCAGGCATATAGACACTGAGAAACCCAAAGGGCATGAATATTGGCACATATGTAGATTAGAAGAGATATGTCTTTGAGAACTAACCAAACTGAAGAGTATCCAAAATTTTGTTTTAATGGAAAATACAGCTAGTATGTGTCATTTCAGCCCTCCCCAAAGTCTTCAGTAATAAACAAGGAAGACACAACATTCCAAGATTGAGTTTTCTGTCCTCCATTATTTTCAGGATCCATAGAGCGAAGGTCCCTATGAAAACTGACCAGATCAGAACAGAGTCCTTGAAGAGGGATTTTACAGTGTATGTTGAAATCACTAGCTAAACTGAAAGTTTAATTCAAAGGATTCATTCCCAAGAATAATCAAGATGAATGTGAATTTCCTGAATTGTGCATGAAAGAATTCTTCCTGGAACTTAAAACCTTAGCTAAGAGTCTCCTCATTGCCACCTTCATCTCCTTGTTTCTAAATGTATAGATAATAGGATTCATAAAAGGAGTGATAAGGGCATCAAAGATGGCTAAAAATTTATCTATGGGTAAGGTAGGGAATGGCCACACATAGACAATAATGCAGGGACCAAAGAAAAAAAACACCACCGTAACGTGAGCTGACAGAGTGGACAAAGCCTTGGATGAACCCCCTGAAGAGTGCTTGCGAACCGTGACCAGAATGAAGATGTAAGATACCATCAAGATGAAGAAGGTGCCCAGGAAGATGAAACCGCTGTTGGCAGTGACCAGAAACTCCAGTCTGTATGTGTCTGTACATGCAAGTTTGATGAACCGAGGAAAGTCACAATAAAAACTATCCATTTTGTTGGGACCACAAAAGGGTAAGTTGACAACAAAAGCCAGTTGGGCCACAGAGTGGATGAGCCCAGTGATCCAAGCAGCACCCAAAAGAAAAACACACATTCTTAGTCTCATGATGGTCAGATAGTGGAGGGGCTTACAGATAGCAATGTATCGGTCATAGGCCATGACTATCAGTAGCACCATCTCTGTCCCCCCAACGGTGTGAATAAAGAACATCTGAGTAATGCACCCTTTCAAAGAGATGGCTTTGTGTTTTCTGAAAAGATCATAAATCATTTTTGGGGTTGCAATGCTGGAAACACCTGTGTCAATGAAGGACAGATTTGCCAGCAAAAAGTACATTGGGGAATGTAAGTGATGGTCTGAGATGATTGTGAGCACAATGAGAAGGTTTCCTAACATACTTGCGATATAAAATATTGTGAAAAACAGAAAAAGAAGAATCTGAAACTCCCAAACACTAGTGAGTCCCAGCAACAAAAATTCAGACACCACTGAGTAATTTCCTCCATCCATCAACTTGGGCAAAACTGACCCTGAAGTTACCTGAAAGAATAAAAGGGAGAAAAATATAATTTTTAAGTTGAAAGGGAATTCCTGGCTATAGAATTACACAAATGTCAAAAACCAGCGATCAGCTTGCCATTTTACAGTTACTTAAAGTTTACATAGTACAAGATACACAAACAACAAGCCCATATTTAGATACTAGACATTATTTAATCACATGCCTCAACTTTAGTTTGGGCATTAATGTACAATCAAGAAGGAAAAATGTAAGCAGTTGGTTTGCAGGAGCAAGGGGATGCCAATGGGTGAGGGTGGCAGGAATGGGGAGAGAAGCAGCAGGAAAGATGGACAGAGGCTTTGGTGTCAGGTTAAGATGATGGGACTTTATCTTCAGGTAAGATAATAAACATTTTAAGGTACTAAGATCAGATTTAGTTGTGGAAAGATTACTATTAAGTTATGCCTTGAAAATGTTAGGAAGGAAAGTGAAATGATCACATTTTTCCTTTAAAAAGAATCATTTCTCTGAAAGGAGCTAAAGGATATCTAAGGAGGGTGCCATTTGTAAGGTTTTAAGTAGGAAAGTGAAAAGATGGAATGTGCATTTTAAATAATCACTTTAGAAGGAGCTTTAAAATATATATAAGTGGATAAGTACTGGGAAACCAGAGGGATCTTAGAACCACAGTGAGAGTCAAGACCCCCACCATGTCCTCCACCTGCTTCATCTGTCAGCTCTGAGACAACCCCTGAAGCTAAATCAGTCCCTGGACATGCTGGGTCTCAACACCACCCAAGAACCTGCAGCTCACCTCAGTGGGAGTCAGGAGAAGCCCAGGAGGGAGACTGGGAGGATTCAGATATTGAAAACCTACAAGACGGTGCCTCTTGCAGGACCCTTTCTGCCGATGGAAGGATGTCCAGGGATAGTTGCAACAACGTCAGCCTTCTTGGGAAGTTTGGCTCCATGAGAACTCTCAATAGCATCCAGAAGGTCAGTGGGGACATTTTGTACATCCTTTCCAGAGAAAAAGATAGGGGCCATCCTCTGTGGGAGGACTGTACTGACGAACTTTTAGAACAGCTGGACACCCAACTTACTATCACAGAATCTGAGAGTCAGAAGAACTACAGAGGCAGCGAGAGGACACATGAGGATGAGAGGGAGGCACTGCAGAAGAAGCTGAAGGAGCTGGAACTGGAAGAATCAAACCTGGTCCAGGAGCTGGAGGAGGTGTAAAAGAAAAAAAAACAAGTAGAGCAGATCTCGAGGCGTCCCAGGCTGAGACAGAGGTGCTGGAGCAGCTGGAAATACAGTACCAGAGGGACCACAGTCAGTTGCAAAGGCAAGAACTAAAACTGCTGGGCGAGCAGGGAAGTGTGAAAAACCAACTGTGGCATGCCTATGACCAGCAGGCCAGATTGGAGGAAGCCATCATCTCAGTGCCAGAATGGCCCCATGGGCATCATCAACAACTTCAGATTGGGCTGCCTTCCCACTGTCCCTGTGTGCTGGAGTGAGATTAATGAAACCTGGCTGCTCCTTGCCCTGTCCAATATAATCAGACTGAAGTTTCAAAAATAGGAACGCATGCACTAGAGAAACCATTCCGTTGAAGTCTTTAGCAGAGGACCCCATGGTGCTGCCATGGAAAAGAGACAGATTTTTAGTTACATATGTATGTTCTATTCCTTACTTGTTAAAATTATTCCTATGTACTTTATAGTGTCTCTTTTTGGCATTTTGAATGAAATATCTTTTCTCATTTCCATTTCTAGATTATTCTTGCCAGAATAAAAATCTTTATTTCTCTTTGTCTACTAGATGTAGCCACCTAACTTCATTCTATTATTGGATGGAACCCTTTTTTACTGAAATATGTTGCCTAGGTTTACAGTAATGTCATCAACAAAAAGAGATAACTTTTTCATATTTCATTGTTACTAGTTTGATTAAGATATTATTCATTTCATCATCCTATTATCATGGAAGTCCTTCTGTTCTTTTCAAATTATTGTTCCTTTCTCAGTGATATGATTCTGTACATATGATTCTTATTTTAAAATAAGATGCCAATGTTTTCCCTATCAATGTATTCTCTATTTTTCCTACTTGCCCCAATACCAGCTAAGATGAGACCTTTAAAATACTTTCAGGCCTCTCTATTTAAACAAAGTAATTTCTCCTTTAGCCTTGTTGAGCTTCCATTGGGTTCCATATTATGACTCTTTTGTTTGTTTTTCTTCATGATTTCCATCTCATTATCGTTATCTTGTGTGCTTTAAAATACCCATTGCACCTACTCTTCTGGTCTCAAATTTGGATTTTATATTTAATCATGCTCTCTTTAGATTCATCTGAACTGTTCTGCTCCAGAGTGTCTTGCTAATATGGCACTTGAATCCCTTTACATGCTGTTGTTATTTTTTATTGAAATTAGCATCTGTTTCTTTCAGTGACCCTATAGCCAACATCAGTTTAATATCACATATACTTAATGTGAATATGTACTTAACACATTTAAATCATAACATTTCAGATGATTCTTCAGAAACCATATCTATCAATTATCCAATTCCAAAATTCATTCAGTATATCCAGCTGATTTCTCTCCAGGGATATAAAGACCACCTAATAAATAGTGTTAGACTCTTTGTTAAGTCTTGTTGAAATAATAACTTGTTGCTTAAAAGTACCTTAAAATATGTTGAAATTCATAAATATCATACTATGAGAGTGTAAACTGTAACTCTAAATGACCATCTTCCTGGTTACTGCTTTGTGAGGAAGTGATTTTTAAAAAGCTCACTTGAGAGTTTTGTTTTTTAAGGTTCAGAACCCAAAATGAATTCTATCTTAAATATTGTCTGTGATAGTGTAGGCTGATCTTAAAATACAAGTGAAATTTCCTCCAAATGAATAAGTTTTAAAATGAAAGCCCAACTCTTTCCAAATATCCAAACTTGGGGTATTGTATAGTTTATGTAAATGGGTTTGTTCACTTTTTTTCTTACTAAGTGTTGTAGAGGAAGAGATGTAAAATATTCACTGAAAGTGAAAAATTGCAAACCAGATTGCTGGGTTTAAACTTGACTCAGCCACTTAACCTATCACTTACTCTGACCTTGATTAAGATACTTAATCTCATTGTGTCTGTATTTGCTACTCTGTTGAATTCAAGTAATAATAGTTGCAGCCTCCAAAATTGAGGAAAGGATTTAGTACATAGTGAGAACTCAGTAATTGTTTGCTATAATGAAATTATTATAAACATCCTTAGTGCCACTAAACTCTCCTGATAATCCTCTTAATTCTCAAACTCCTCCTTTTGTTAATTCCATCTTTAGTTTACGATATACAGAACATTATTTTAGTGTTCGCTTTTTCCTCTGCTACTAATATACTTTCAGTGTAATCTAATTATATCCTCACCCAAAACTTGACCATTGTGTGAAATACAATAGATGAAAAAGGGTCTAGTAGTTTCACTAGCATTGAACTGTTGTTAAATTTGAGTGGGTATCTCATTCATCCCTTAGTACTTCCTGAATAATACAGTCATATTCCCCACAGCATACTAAACACTATCTCCTGTATGTTTATATGTTTATCTTAGATATGTAAAATCTCACATGATTACAACAAAACACATAATCATCTTTCTACTCCCCAGGGGAGTTTTTCCTCCAGATCTACTATGTTATTGCAAGTGTCTCATCCACCCTGCTTTCTCTCAAATGTTCCATTTCTTTTACTAACTACTTTGGGTTTCAGTGCCAAAATACCAATGTGGGGCATGTCCTACAATTCAACTCAAATCTGGCGCTGTCGACCCAGAGGTAGCTTCAGATTCCACAGGTTACGTGCTCGGTCACACAAGACTGCCCTCTGCCCCCACACTTCAGTCCAGGGTGTTACCTGGGCTTCTGGCCAACCAGTTATAGATGGGAGGTTCCAAGGACCCTTTCCGTGGTTTCAATTAATTTGCTCAAACAGTTCTCAGAACTTAAAGAAATGTTTTGCTGCCTAGGTTATCAGTTAATATAAAAGAATATAACTCAGGAAGTGCCAGATGGAAAGGGCATGAACTTCCTGGGCACCTGTGGGATGAATGAGATACCTGTGGTGCCCAGGTGATTCTCCCAGAATCACCACAGGTTCACTAGCTAGAAGATCTCTGAACCTTGTCCTTTTGGATTTTTATGGACACTTCATTACTTAGACAGCATTAATTAAATCATTGTTTTTTGGCAATTATTCAACCTCCAAGCCATCCAGAGTTGGAATAGAGTGGAATGAAAGCACCAGTCCTCTAATCACTTAACTGGTTCTCCTAGCAACCAGTTCCCAAGCTTAGGTACAAAAGTAACCTCATTGATATAATAAAAGACACCTTAGTTGCTCCTGAGCTTAGGAATTTCCAAGGACTTTGTGCCCTTTAGAAGTTCTGTACCAGAAAGAGAAAAAATATCAAATACGTATCTCTCATCACCACACTAGCAATAGCTGAAAGCCTACAACACAGAACAACTGATCTCTCCCCATCTAATCTGCATATGGTCATCATTGGATTATTCTTCCTAAATAGCACTTTGGCTATATAACTAACATCACCAAAATGTGTTAAGTGGTTTCACTGCCTCTAAAAGTACAAATCCTAATGTAGAATGTTCTGTTATAATTGACTACACACCATCTTTCCGGATGTTCTTCCTTTATTCTCCTAATTTCAAGAAATGTTTATTCCCCCTTCTATTTACTCTACTTCCCATTGATGATCTTATCCTCAATTCCTTGCTGTCTGAGATGTCCCCTCCACCTTCTTGGAGTCAGGTCTCAGGAAGATCACCAAATACCTCAGAGTAGATAAATCATCCTTATGATCTTTTTGCTTCATTTTACGCAATTCACCTTTTACTATTTTTTGAGAAATAATGTAGATGGTGGGATGTGTAAAGACTTTGTCATCTCTCCCTCTTGGTAATGTCTGTTCTATAGGCTAGACCTAGAGAAGATAACTCTTCAAACTGGAGTTCTAACTAGAGCCACTAACAAAAGAAAGAACGTAAATCACCTTAGTTTAGAGGCCAAAGGATGGATCATGCCTAAGTACACAGTGCACAACTTAACTTTATATGCAAAAATTTAATTCTAAAATATGCTTTGGTAACATTGGTTCACAACCCTGTATATATACACTGTTCATTTATAGTTGGTTACGTGCTCGGTCACACAATCTACCTTAATAAATAATGTATATATTAAAATAGAACCTGTCTTGGGCATCCTTTCAAGGATTTCATAAATGGTTTTCTTCACTCCTCTCCAACTCTCAGACTTAAGGGTGATTATTTAGAACTATTTACTTCTGCTAAATCCTCAGTAGAGACTGAAACTATTACTATCCCTCAGATACTGTTCTTTCATACACATGAAAAATATCCAAAAGCCATTGATTAAATTTACTGGTTAATGATGCAACCATAGAAATATTTTTTTTAAAAACCTATTATACGTCTTCCTAATCTTATGGTATCTAGAGTAAACAAGCATTTTTTACTATTAATGGCATCTCCTTTCTCAACTCTTTTTAACATATTAGTAGTTCTCTGATTCTCTTTACTATTTATACATCATTTCCATTCCCTTAATTGCTAATGAATCTTGGTTATAAAACTTCTATGATAAGAGTCTATCAGTTATAAAAACAATACAATTATTTCTTGAATCTTATAGTCATATGTCTATTAATTTGTATCTTATATGAGTTTTAGAAAGCACTGATATTATATATATATATATGATAATGTTATGTTAATACTTTATATACTGTAGTTATACTATATCCTCTGGAAATAAAGATTCTGTATGTTAGAATCATTAGTCCTCACAATTAGCCATAGGGTTTCCTATACCTATAATTATCTAAATTGAAAATGCTCCTATTCTCTCACAATCTGCAAATAAAACTATTTCTTCAAGTTCTGTCCTACAATAAATGCTGTTAATTTCTGTTAATCATTTCCTACAAGGCATAAATATCAAAATTCCTAACATTGATATGCTTTAAGTTTACATCCTAAAAGTTTATACTCTCTAAAAACCTTTCATGTCTTTTATTGCACAATAATTACAAATGAAGGTAGAAAAGAGAATATTATACATATTTCACAGATTATAAAAGTCAAAGAAATTAAATGAATCACCTAAATTTTCACAGATAAATGGTAAAATGATGCCCAATTCTTACAGTTGTGGTAAAGATGTAAGTAAATAAAAGAAGTACCCAAAGATGTCAAAATTTTAATGGTTGATATCCTTCTATGAAGAGGATATGGGTGATCTCTTTTCTCTCTCCTTTTTACTTTCACAAATTTTCTACTTTGCACATGTTTTTCTCTTTAAATAAAAATACTAATTTACAAGCAAGTTGACTCTCAAGTCTAGGCTGTCTTCACTCTATTCAACAAATAACTGAGAGCTTTTATGGGCATGAGGAAGTAGCTTTTGCATCATGCTAGGTAGAATTTCATAGATGGCAAAGTGGTTCTTTAATGTCTACCCCTTCATCTCCATCTTGCTACCATCTCTTGTCAGAGTGCCTTCTACTCCTGCTCAATTACGTATCACTTTCCCACTACCTTCTGGCTGTCTGAAGACCTGCACTATATCATTCTTACCCAAACCTAGTTTCTCCTAAGTTCCCAGCTTCTAAAATTAACCTTCCAGACCCTTTCCAATGTAACCATTACATGATGAACCACTTACTGTGAGATGTTAAGACTACATCATTGCAGTTACCTGGGTTGATCTAAATTTAACTCATTTTAATTTCAGCTGTATTTCTCCCCAAGTGTTCTGTTTCCTGACTATCTCAGGCTGCTGCAACTCTCCCACTCTCAGTCACCACTCCTTACATAACAGAATAAAGGACATCAACAATTGACACTCAACTTCTGACAATGTTACCTATATTTGATCTTAGCTCCCTTGGCAAGGTTTTCACATGAGAATTGTAGTTTACTGCCTTCCACTGTCTACTTCATCTGTGTTGCATCAAAAACAACACACATAAATCTTCTCTGAGCTAGAAATAACTCATACCTAAGAATAAAAGTGTCATTATTCGTATTTTTAAAGAAAAGTAGTATGAACTAGAACTCTCTTACCTGAGTAAGACCAAAAAATATAATTTCCTCGGATGGTAGATCAGTTTCCTCCAAATTTCATGAGAAGGTAGAAAGCTTAAATTATATGAGATCTATAATTTCTAAAAGGAAAAAAAAAGAATTAGTTTGATGGATGCTGAGAACCAAAGGATAGAAAATGGGAGTTTATGAAACGCAGAAACTGAAAACATCACTTAGTAATTTATACACTGTAAAAAAAAAAACTAAAAGGGAATACAGAATGGAGAAACAGAAAGGAATAAGACATGGAAGAGGTAAAAACATGCTGTTTGCCCCTCCTAGAACACTTTTTTTAGTCAAAACCTCACCCTTTATCACAATCCAGCTTAATGTCATCTCTTCCAAAAATACCTTCCCCAAGACCCTTAGTAAAGCGATAGTTTGCACCTCTTGATCCTCCTCTCCACATGCCTTACCCAGAAGTTGTTAGGCATATAAAAAATATGTTAAGTAACAACTAAACTGTAGGTTAAGTTAAAAGAGGAAATATTAATAATTTCTAGCAAAAAATGGAGAAAGATCCAAGGATTGGTAGGACTAATGTTGAGTCTGCTGTGCTGTAAAATTGTTTTACATACATTTTACATCGTAGTACTTGAAATAGAAGCATTTTTCTAGGTTCAGAAGAGGACAATTTCACATTTATTTTGCAAAACAAAGACCTTTAATATTGTTTTTCTCAAGCAAAAATTAGTCTAATTAACAACCTTGAATATTGGTGACCAAATGATGATGTGAGTCTTGGGAATAGCCAGCCTGCCCTTGATTGGATTTTTCTGGGAATTATACCTCAGAGTTCACACTGATTTTCACCCAGGGAATAATAGGACAAAAGAATAGAAGAAAGAAAAGTAGCTTCTAGGTACCAAAGTTAATGGTGACTTATATGGATGTACAGAAATACTTTTCCTTTTACATGAGTCAATAGAAATAATTGACTGAAAAACCAACATTATAGGATGCTTGAGAAGCAGCTAGAAATGAAAACTGTTTTACTCTACTACTAACTAGAGATTTTATGGCAAAAAAAAAACACTCTCTTCGATGAAAACATGAAAATAGCAATAAATGAGAAATTACAGAACTTAGAACTATCTTTTGCTTTAGCAGTTTTGACCTTCTGGATGCTTTTCAGTTACACAGCCCAAACCTAGGATCTTAGACTACAGAAGGTTTTCATCAGAGTGCTGTCAAGTTGTCAAATTTAATTACTGGAATATAAGAGGAATGGTATGTCAGAAAGTTTCATTTTTTTTAAAGATTTATTTATTTTTGCATACAAGCTGGGGTGCAGGACAAAGGTGTGAGACGGTGAGAGGGTTCACCAGAGACAGAGTGGGGAGCAGAACAGGCAGATCAACCGAAATACGCTACTGAGGGGAGTAGCGGGTGAGGCAGGAGAGGTCTGCTTCCCCATGTGGGAATCTCCTGGGCAGCCACTGACAACTCCACAGTGCTGTGCTTAACCCATTGTGCCACTAGGGAGACCCTAGGTCAGAAAGTTTTAAAATAAACATACCTTTTTCCATAAAGAATCTGCCTGGATTCTTCTGCTTTTCTTTTAGAGTCCTATAGTCTTTTCTTCCATTTTTCTTATTATCGTCATCCACTTCTCCCATTACCATCATTCTTCAGGTTTTAATGCTGCATAATAACCCTTTAAAATAATTTAAATGATCAGCACCAGCACCACCACATCCTGCCTTAACACGATCAGCAAAGGCAAGCAAGCAGTGCTGTGCACCATGCAGAACATGTAGTCAATAGCTAATAAATATTTGTTTTTAAAATGTTTGACTAACTTTTTTCAGATGTAGTTTAGAGTAATTTTTATAAACAACCAAAATATCCAAATCGTTCACCACTCACAGACACAGCTTCCAATGATGTTATTAACATTCAGTGAAGTAAAGCTATTACTGGCTTTGCAAATTTGTAGAGAATATGAAAATGGACTTTAAAAATCCATCTTTATGCTATGTGTAAGAGACTAGCTAAAAATATAAAGATACAGAAAAAGCATAAAATAATAGGGAAATGCTATGCCAAAAATCTAGCAAGCTGTATTTATTATCAGACAATATGTAAGTGCATCAAAAGACATTACTAAACGCAGAGGTTCAGTTCACCAGGAACTTATAGACAAATTTCAAACTTACATACAACTAGCATAAAAGTTTCAAAATATATGAAACAAAAATTAATTAATAATAGCACTTTCCAACAGAGTTGAAAAATCCAATATATTTCTTACACCACCTATAAGTAGGTTTTAAAAAATAGCAATGGCTTTG
This sequence comes from Scalopus aquaticus, assembly GCA_004024925.1. NCBI lineage: Eukaryota > Metazoa > Chordata > Mammalia > Eulipotyphla > Talpidae > Scalopus > Scalopus aquaticus. Next base: position 14,493 of record PVIJ01011232.1, on the reverse strand, counting down.
AGCCATTGTGAACAATGCTAATGATTTAATAGACAGCTATGTTCTATGAAATATATGGAACTCTGTACCCAAAGTTAAAGAATACACATTTTTAAAACACATATGGAGCAATTACAAAAATTTACCAAGCACAAAAATGTAAGTCTTAACATATTTCAAAGAACCAGTATTCAGGAGACCTAAATCTCTGATCACAGTACTGCCAAGATATAAGCTTATTAAAGACTTTTCTTTTTTTTTTTAAGATTTATTTTTTATTTATACATACAAGCTGGGGTACAGGCCAGAGGTGTGGGGCGGCGAGAGGGTTCACCAGAGACAGAGCGGGTAGCAGAACAGGCAGATCAGAAATACACTGCTGTGGGGAGCAGCGGGTAAGGCAGGAGAGGTCTGCCGTGCCATGTGGGATTCTCCCTGGCTGGGCGTGGAACTCGCGTCGCCGCTACTGACAGCTCCACAACGCAGCGCTTAACCGCTGCACCACCAGGGAGGCCCCTTATTAAAGACGTTTCTGATTCTTATACATTTTCAAATTTTGAACTTCTGAATACTTAATGTCCCAATGAAAAAATGTATGAAAATTATAAAATGCTTAGAACTGAACTTGTGGGGTATGAATGCCCACATGTACTTTAATGAAAATGCACATATGAGGAAAGAAGAAAGCCAAAGTATTAAATATCTAATTTTTCAATTTAAGAAAAAAAAAGAATAGAATAAATTCAGAAAAAGTAGAATGGACAAGAGCAGAAATTTAAAATACAATAGAGAGGAGCAACAAAACCGAAGTTGGTTTTTTGAAAAGTCTAAGAAGTAGACGAGGGCCTCCCTGGTGGCGCAGCAGTTAAGCACTGCGCTGTGGAGCTGTCGGCTGCAGCGATGCGAGTTCGACGCCCGGCCGGGGAGAATCCCACATGGCGTGGCAGACCTCTCCTGCCTCGCCCGCTGCTCCCCTCAGCAGTGTATTTCTCATCTGCCTGTTCTGCTCCCCACTCTGTCTTTGGTGGACCCTCTCGCCGCCCCATACCTCTAGTCTGTACCCCACTTGTATGTGTAAATAAATAAATCTTTAAAAAAAAAAAAAAAGAAGTAGACGACCAGATTAACCTTATCAAACAAACAAAGTCATATATTTGTATGTCTTCTTTCAAAACATATGTGTTCAAGTCCTTTGACCATCTTTTAATAAGTTCCTTGGGGGTTGTTTTTCGTTGTTTTGTTGTTTTTTTTTTTTTTTTTTTTTTTTTTTTTTTTTTTTTTTTTTTTTTTTTTTTTTTTTTTTTTTTTTTTTTTTTTTTTGCTACTGAGTTGTTTGAGTTCCTTAATATTTTCAAATATTTTCTCACATTCCATAGGTAGTTATTTCACTCTGTTAATTGTTTCCTTTGTTATCCAGAAGCTTTCTAGTTTAACATAATCCCATTCATTGATTATTGCTTTTGCAACTTGTGAATTTCTAATACTTTTTGGATGCCTGTGTTGTAGCTAAGAAATCATTGCCAAGACCAATTTCAAGAGGCTTTTCCCCTATGCGTTCACTTATGTATTACATAGGATTTATTTTACATTTAAGTCTTTATCCATTTTGAGTTGATTTTTGTGTATCGTGTAAATTAGAGACCCTATTTCATTTTTTTACACGTGAGTATCCAGTTTTCCCAGCACAATTTGTGAAAGAGACTATCTTTTCCTCATTGTGTATTCTTGGCACTCATTTCAAAGATCAGCTGACTGTGCATGCATGGATTTATTTCTGGGCTCTCTGTTCTGTTCCATTGGTCTCCATGTCTGTTTTAATGCCAGTACCATACTATATTAATTACTACAGCTTTGTCTTGTAATTTGAAATCAGGACGTGTGATTGATCCAGCTTTGTTCTTCATCTCAAGATAGATCACACAAATGATCAAGTTCATAGTGTTATCCACTTTTAATTTATTAAAAGTGTTCTTACATTAATTGTCCTTACCACAAAAAAGAAAAAGAAAAACTAAGGGACACAAGGAAACTTTGGGATGTGTCATGTACATCGAGGGCCTAGATAACAGTGATGGTATCATGGGTTTACATTCATCCAAGCTCATAAAGTATGCACATTAAATATGTGCAATTCTTTGTGTCTCAATTTTAGCTCAATAAAATATTTTTTCACTGGATCCACGTCTATAGTATAAACAGTTAGAGGTGGTTGTTTCTTTTGATATCAGAATCACTTAAAAGAGCCTCCTGAATGTCAACAGCTGACTGAATATTCTTGTCATTGCGACCTTCATCTCTCTATTCCTAAAAGTATAGATGGAAGGGTTCAGGAATGGGGTGATAAAGTGGTCAATAAATTTTTACAAAAGTCATGTTGCTGAAATAAAATTAGTCATTTCCTATCAATTTGTATATGCACAACACAAATATGGCACTCAAATTCTGATTTTGGCTCTAGTTTTTTTGTAATCTGCAATAAATTGATGTTTACATCACAAAATGCATGCCAATAGTAATAGGCCTATGGTTAATACCTGTTAAAAATCAAGTCATAGACTACTTCTTAGATTTCTTCACTTGTCTCTTGTACAGCTGTTCAGGAATAAAATAGATGGAAGACGGTTTCCATTGTGCAAAAGCACAGCCTTAAGACTCATTTTCGAACAGTCTAGAAATAGTCTCCATTCTTATGGGTCATGAGTGATTTCTAAGGCATTCAAGAGGCCCTCAATAGCAGAACAGAATACCAGAGACTTTCCTTTCTGAAGAAAGGCTCCAAGTGCTGGCGCTTTCGAAATAAAGTCATTGTTGACATCTTCTTCTAGAAGATTCCATTGTTGGAGTCTTGATCCTAGCAATTCTGCCTTGTTCTTGGATAAGTCCAAATCATGAGCCCGGTCATTTAGTTCTTCCTGTGTTAGTCTGTGTGGGGTTGATGATGCACCACAGTGAAAAATCACTACATGCTGATGGAACAGGAGAACAGGTCAGCTCACCCTTGTCCTCATCAGATGAATCAAGAAAATATTCTGCTGGAGGTTCTGGAATAGGAAGTCCCTCACCATGTGGAACTGGTCTCTGTGCAGATGGAATGTTTGGGTAGACTATTCTCAACTTCTTTTGCTTAGTTATTCCACTGGAAAGAGGAGGAACCAAGCAGAAGTAACAGTCTTTTATGTGGTTGCTTGGCTCTCTCCACACCATGGGGAATGCAAATGGCATTAATGGTCTTTTGCCATTGAACTACTGTGAAAGCTGTGTTGTCCGTGTAGCACAGCATATATGTGGGGCCCAAGGCTTGTCTTGGTCACCAACCTTGCATCCAAAGTAAAGATGATAAGCCTTCTTCACTTGAGAAGTGATACTTTTCTTCTGGTTGACAAATGTCACTTCCCCACAATTATAGCAGACATTGTCCACACTATTAATGCACTTTTGAGGCATTACTGTTCTGTATTGTGCCTAAATGGATAAAATAATAACAGTTCTATGAAACAGTAGCTTAAACTGTCTTGCACAAAGTCTGAAATATTTCCAATGCTCAGCCTTTCCGACAGGGCTTTATATAGTGCACTGCTGACGTCAGCTTACTTCAGCAGCCTCCTGGCAGTAGTATTGCATTGCATCAGAAAATGATGCTGTCAACTCTCGATGATGTGTGCACGATGGTATTATGCAATGTGATGCAATATTACATCATTCTAGGCTGATTTAGGATGTTGTTGCAGTTCTACTGAATAAATTTCCACGGTGAAACATACAAAATGAATTATATGAAATCTCTTCAAAATGAGAGCTAATAAAAAATTTTCAGGCTTATATTCATGTTTAGCACATCAAGATACTACAGATTAGGGCCTTTTTAACTCAGTAATGATCTCACTGTTGACCAGTGAATTACATCAAAAATGGCAAGGAATTTATCCGCTGGCACTGTGGGAAATGGCCATAAGTACACAAAGAGACATGGAACAAAAAATAAGACTGCCACTCTAATGTGAGCTGACAGTGTAGAGAGTGTCTTGGACAAGTCACCTGAAGTACCTGCCAAACAGTGACCAAGATGAAGATATAGGAGATGATCAAAATGTGAAAAGCTCCTGTGAGATGAAACCACTATTGGCAATGACCATGAGCTCCAATCTGTAGGTGTCTGTGCAGGCAAGTCTAATAAATCTAGGAAGATTACAGTAAAAGCTGTCCACTTCATTGAGACCACAGAATGGTAGGTTTACAACAAATACAAGTTGAATCAGTGAATGGTTGATTCCAGTGCTCCAGGAAACCACCAAGAGTAAAATACAAGTTCTGAAGTTCATGATGGTCAGGTAGCAGAGGCCGACATACAGCAATGTAGCGGTCAAGGGATGGTGATGAGCAGAACCATCTTAGTTCCTCCAATCACATGAATGAGAACATCTGAGTGATGCAGCCTTGGAATGAGATTACTGTTCTTTGAAAAGATCAGAAATCATCTTGGGAGCTGCAATGGAGGAAACTCACATGTCAACAAAGGAGAGGTTGGCCAGCAGGAAGTACATGGCAGAGTGTGAATGAGAGTCAGAGATAACTGTAAGCACTATGAGATTACCAAAAATAGCTGTTACAGAGAACACAGAGAAAACTAGAAAAAGGACAAGTTGTATCTCCAAAGAACTGGTGAGTCCCACAAACACAATTTCAGACACCACTGAATGGTTGCTTCTCCCCTTGGTCTCAGTCAGTGTGGGCTTCAGTTTTACCTGAAAGAACAGGAAAAATAAGAAATTGGAATTACTGTATCAGTCAAGTTTCCATTAGAGAAGCAAATCCACTAAGAGTTAATACTCTGAGGGATTTTCACAGTAATTTGAATTTAGGCAATCATGGAAGCTGATTCAGCAGTCTGTTATGTCTGTTGTCTTTGCATCCTCTGCTGTAACTTGAAGCCATATGGTAGGCAGTTAGGAAGGGTCTATAGATATAAAATAGAGAATAAAAATAAGCTTGAAGCCACAAGCAAGAACCAAAGCCCACAGATTAAAGTAAGTGTTGTTCTCCTTACTTCTGACCTTGCTGGCATGAGTGTGCTGCAGAATCCAGGTCCTTCACCGGGCCCACAAATCATAGAGGCTGAAGAAGGGTCCCAAGGGCAATGTGGCAGGTGTATTCCTCACCACTGTCTTCCACCAGTGAGATAAGAGCAGAGAAATGGCTACAGATATGTGACTGTTGCTTCATTTCTGTTCTCCAAGTACTGTAAAAGGATCTCTCTTGCAACCCACTAAGTTGGGAGCATAAGAAAAAGAAAATTCTAGAGACCATAGCTCAACTAACCAAGTTGATACAACACAAAGCCACTACACCAGCCATTTTTTCTCTTTCTTTTTCTTTTTTTTAATATTTATTTATATCCTTTACATTATTGTGTATTCCCCATAGGTTTCCCACCAACAATTCACCCATGAACCAAAACCATAGTCATTTGTGCTCTTTTCTCCCCTGTTTTGGTTACTCTTCCTCCGCCTCCCCTGCAGAATGTCTCTTATTTATAGTTGCCTGCTAGTTTTATTTTTGTTTTTGTTTTGCGTGTTTTCTCCTCTTGATATCTTATTTGGCTCCCCTATATTCCTCCTATAAGTGAAACCATTCAATATATTTCTTTTTCCTCCTGGCTTATTTCACTGAGCATGATCCCTTCTAGCTCCATCCATGTTGCTGCGAATTGCATTTGTTTATCATTTTTAATTGCTGAATAGTATTCCATTGTGTACTTGTGCCACCTCTTCTTGATCCAGTCAACAATTTGGGGACATTTGGGTTGTTTCCATATCTTAGCTATTGTAAATAGTGCTGCAATAAACATAGGTGTGCATGTGTCCTTTTGAATTAATGTTTTTGTGTCCTTTGGGTATATTCCTAGGAGTGGAATTCCTAGGTCTTATGGAAGCTCCATCTTTAGTTGTTTGAAGAACCTCCATACAGCTTTCCATAAAGGTTGGACCAGTTTGCATTCCCACGAACAGTGTAGGAACATTCCTTTTTCTCCACATCCTCACCAACATTTGTTGCTTCCTGTTTTTTTAATATGTGCCATCCTTGCTGGTGTAAGGTGGTATTTCATTGTGGTTTTTATTTACATTTCCCTGATTATGAGGTGTGTGAGCATTTTTTATTCATATGCCTGTTTTCCATTTGCATTTCTTCTTTGGAGAGTCTTTTAAGTTCTTCTCCCCATTTTTTGACTGGATTTGTTTTTGTTGAGTAGTGTGAGTTCTTTGTAGATATTTATGATCAGCCCCCTTGTCTGTTGAATGGAGTGCAAAAATTTTACCCAGTCAGTAGGCTGTCTCTTTGTTTTGGTTAATGTCTCTTGCTGTACAGAAGCTTTTTGGTTTGATGTAATCCCAGCTGTTTATCTTTTCCTTCACTATCTTTGCTCTGGGGGATGTATCTTTAAAAATGTTACTAATATGTATGTCATGTATAGTTTTGCCTATGTTTCCTTCTATATATTTTACTGTTTCAGATCTTATATCCAAGTCTCTTATCCATTTTTAATTGGTTTTCGTGCATGGCATGAGGTAGCAGTCTAGTTTCATTTTTCTGCATATAGTCATCCAGTTTTCCCAGCACCATTTGGTGAACAAACTGTCCTTGTTCCATTGCATATTCTTTGCGCCTTTATCAAAGATTAGTTGTCCATATATGTGTGGGTTGATTTCTGGGTTTTCTATTCCATTCCATTGGTCTGTGTGTCTGTTTTTGTTCCAGTACCATGCAGTTTTAATTATTATGGCTTTGTAGTAAGTTTGAAGTCTCGGAGGATGATACCTCCATTCTCCTTTTTGGTCAGGAGAGTTTTGGCTCTTTGAGGTTTTTTGTGATTCCATGTGAACTTCATCTTCGAAGATGAAGTTCTTCTTCATCTCTCTTTGAAGAATGTCACTGAGATTTTTATTGGATGCTATTGGAATAGCATTGAATCTGTAAATTGCTTTAGGTAGTATGGTCGTTTTGATAATGTTAATTCTTCCAACATGAGCAGGGGAGGTCTTTCCATTTCTTTGTGTCTTCTTCTACTTTTTAAATAGTGTTTTATAGTTTCCTTTGTATAGGTCCTTTACCTGTTTTGTTAGGTTTATTTCCAGGTATTTGATTTTTTTTGTTTGTTTCGATTGTAAAGAGAGTGGTTTTCTTGATTTCCTCTTCTTTGGATTGATTGTTTGCATTTAGGAAGGCTACTGATTTTTGTATATTCATTTTGTATCCTGCTTTGGTTAGTTTTTCTGTGGGGTTTTTAGGGTTCTCTATGTATATTATCATATCATCTGCATAGAGTGGTATCTTTACTTCTTCTTTCCCTATTTGGATTCCTTGTATGCCTTTTTCTTGTCTTATTGCTCTGGCTGGGACTTCCAGTATTATATTGAAAAGCAGTGGTGGCAGTGAACATCCTTATCTTGTTCCAGATTTTGAGGGAAAGGCTTTCAGCTTTTCACTGTTGAGAATGATATTGGCTGTGGGTTTGTCATATATGGCCTTTATCATGTTGAGGTATGTTCCTTCTATCCTGAGATTTTCGAGGACTTTCTTCATGTTGGACTTTGTTGAATGCCTTCTCAGCATTTATTGATATGATCATATGGTTTTTATTTTTCTTTTTGTTGATGTTGGGTTACATTAATTGATTTTCTGATGTTGAACCACCCTTGTGCCCCTGGAATAAATCCCACTTGGTCATGCTGAATTATCTTTTTGATGCACTGTTGGATTCTATTAGCTAAAATTTTATTTAGGATTTTTGAATCAGTGTTCATTAGAAAGATTGGCCTGTAATTTTCTTTTTCTGTGTTGTCCTTGTTCGGTTTTGGTATTACTGTAATGTTGGCTTCATAAAACGTTTGGTTGTATTCCTGCCGTCTCAGTTTTTTTAAAGAGTTCATGTAGGATAGGTACTAGTTCATTTCTGAATGTTTGGTAGAATTCATTGTGAAGCCATCTGGTCCTGGGCTTTTGTTTTGCGGGGAGTGTTTTGATTACTCTTTCAATTTCACTGCTTGTAATTAGTCTGTTGAGATGTTCTATTTCTTCTTAGCTAGCTTTGGATGTTTGTATAGTTCTAGGAATTTGTCCATCTCATCAAGATTGTTGAACTTGTTTGCATATAACAGTTCATAGTAATCTCTGATTATTCTTTTGATTTCTGTTGTGTCTGTTGTAATTTCTCCTCTTTCATTTATGATCCTATTTATTTGTGCTTTCTCCCATTTTTTTTTCTTTGCGAGCCTGGCTAGAGGTTTGTCTATTTTATTTATTTTATCCACTGTGGGTAGAGTATTGTGGCTGGTGAAGAAACAGAAAAACAAAAAGCTGGGTTTTAATCACATGGGCTTAAAATGTAAGGAAGTAGATCAAGTAAACACATCTGTACAATTTGTGGTTCAGAAATTCATAGAAGTGAGCATCATCAAGAATTGCATTGGTTCTCAGAGAATATAAGCTTCCTCTGTAGAATTATCTGCCAGGGGTCATATCTATACTCCCTATGAACAATTTCATGGAAGAACAATCTAGCTACTGAACAAGTTATTCTATTACACCTATAATTGTTATGAAACTCTTCTGTCTACTGAGAAGAAAAATGCTTTCTTATTTATTTATTTATTTATTGTTAACTGAGGTAACATTGTGGTATCCCAATGCTAAGCGAAATAAATCAGAAGGAGAAAGGTAAATACTGATGGTGTCACTAATATGAGATATAAAGTAACTCAATTAATAGTCAGAAAAATACTTTCTTTAACCTTGGAACATTGGCCCCATTCTATCCTTTGAAGTCATGCAGAATTGAGTCCATCTTCGGTGTGCCAGATTTTCAAATATTTAAAGGCACTTCATACTTATCACAGAGTCTTTTGACCGATAGCATAGTTACATGCTTCCTCTATTTCCAAACAATATAGGACAGGATCTCTGTATTGTTTCCTATGTCTTCATCCTCAGCTCCTAAGATAGAGGGCAGAATGGTCAGTTCTAGGAGTCAGCAAGTGTTTGCTAAATTAATTTGAATTAATTCCATTGCAACTTTTAATCTGTTTAAGATAGGAAAGTTTAGATAATGAAGACAAAGGAAGCATACAAAAAGGAGAAAGTGAAAGATGATGAGGGGCAGAAGGGGAGGAGGGAAAAGACAATGATAAATAAAGAAAACAAGAAAAAATAAGCAAAGGAGCAAGAAATAGGGAAAGACGGTGATGGAAACAATCATGTAAACAAAAAAGAGAAAAAAGAATCATCATAGAAATTCCCCTCAAGTTCTCAGATTGGAGATTAATGTGCCTAAATGGAAAAACACAGAAAAGGAATTAAAGCCTCAGAGCTCCAAAGAGCCCTAGCCCACACCCCACAACCCTAGTGAAAGTCCTTCAAACGCAGGTTACCCCACTACATCCACCACTAACACCCTTAAACTCCACTGGGTCTTACCCACATTTTGCTCCCCACCCTCACCATCCCCAATCTGGCAGCCTCAACCCTACAGTCAGATTTCTAGGGTTTGTTTAGTTTGGTTTTGTCTCTTCCTTTGTTTTGTTTGTCTGTATTCCACAAGAGTGAAATCATCTGGTATTTGTCTTTTCTTTCTCTTTCTGATTTATTTCACTTAGCCTACTTCTCTCCAGTTCCAGCCATGCTATTGCCAGTGGAAAGACTTCATCTTTTTTTTAATTGCTGAGTAGTATTTCATTGTGCAGAAATACCACATCTTCCTAATCCAATCATCTGTCATTGGGCACATAGGCTGTTTCCATAACTTGGTTGTTGTAAGTAATCCTTCAGTGAACATAGAAGTGCTTATATCTCTTCAAATTAGTGTTTTGCATTCTTCTAGTAGATATTTATGAGTGAGATTGCTGGGTCAAATGGTTAATCTATTTTATTGGGGGGATGAGGAGGGCTAGAGATTTGAAATACAACTTTATTCTGATTCTAAAATGAAAAGGAATGGGATTGACAGGAACAAGCAAGATTTTACCACTGAATATGGTGATGTGACTGTAGCAATCTTATATCTGAAAAACAGCTAACTATACAGGTTAAAAAAAAAATGAAGGGTGTTTTAACTGTCACGTTCTCTCTGAAGCCCAGTGATCTCCTTCAACATTCCAAAGATTAAGCACATATTCTGCTGAGCTTTATAATAAAGTGGCAGGCATGCTGCACCACGGCATCACAGGACAGCTGATCATAAAACTAGACTTCTGAGGCTGGCTCTAACTCCATCCTCTCACAGGTCTTCATTCTCATCCAGGAGAGCAGTTCTCTGAGCAACCTCTAAATCATGATGTAGTCCCCCTTGATAATTTTTGCATTTGCTTTCCTTACTGTTAAAGTCCCTCCAGACATCACTGAAGTCAATGGCACAGAGACAATCTAGTTTCCAATGGGGCTTTGTATTAATAGAAATCGGTAGGCTCCTTAAGGAATGGCTGTAGAGGTTGATATTGATAGAGTGTGGCTGCCATCTAGTGTGATATTTGTGAACAACAAGTTTTTGGTTTTTTGTTGTGTTTTTTTTTTTTTTTTTTTTTTTTTTTTTTTTTTTTTTTTTTTTTTTTTTTTACTTAAAAACTTGGAACAAAACAATGCTCATTAACCTTGTTCTAAGAACTAACAAGTACAGCAAAAATAAATCCAAGGTTAGAGCATGTTGTACAAAGGTATGTAAGCTACCTAAGTTTCCAATGCAGAACCCCAAATTAGACCACCAGGGCACAAGCAGTACTGAATCTTCCCAAGTAGAAGCCTGCTCCTATAGAACTTAGTGCCTAAAGGAACACAGAACAAATGCTGCCTGACAGCATGAAGGAGAGAGAAGTATGTCTACTTTCTCCCTGCAAACCCACCCATCCCACTAAGTCGGGTGAATGTATGTCCAGCCACAAAGAAATGAAGTTCAAAAGGGAAGGGTGACTGACCCTCCCATCTTTCATCCTAACAACACCCTGCCTTTACAAAGGACAAACTGCAAATTGCTGAGAATGAATGTTAAATAAACAGTAACAGCAGCAAGGACAAAGAACTTTGTTCCTTTGACTCCAGTTGGGATGACCTCAACTCTGGGCATTCCAGAGGACCCTGGAGGGTCAGACCGAGGCCTGGACTTTGTATGAGATGGCACTCTTTCTTGGCTTTGCCCTCACTGTCCTCATCGCCCAGCTCACTTACTAGTTTCTCTTGGAAGATGTCATAATAAATCACCTGAATATGAATCCTCATCTTGACCTGCTATTAGGTCTCTGACCCAAAATGATCAACAAGCTTGCTTCTGACTCAGGGCACTTGACCCTCCTTCCTTCCTCCAGGTCTCTGTTCAAATTACATCATCCCATCAGAGAAACCTTCCTGACGACCCCCGTTCCAATCCCACCCTTCCATATAAAACGGCCTTCCAACCCTGCTCCTGTTGCCTTCCATCTCAGTACCTTGTTTTTATTTCTCTTCATAGCACCAGTGACTCTCTGGATCATATACTTATCTTTCTGTTTATTGACTATTTCCCCAGCTGTGTCCCAGGTATCTGCTTCATAAGAGCAGGGGCTTTGTCTCTTTATTGCTGCTACAGAGCAGAATGCCTAGTGGTACTCAATAAAAATCACTTAAATAAATCATTATTCTTTACTACAGCAGGGAATTGTAGAAGTAGAAATTTCGGGTCAAAAGAATAAAGTAAAATTTCATTTTTAGTTATTTTTTTTAACAGCTATTAACCAGAATAAATATTGAACTAGTATTGCATGGCCTTCCTGTAAGAATTCCAAAAACTACTGTCATTTTCCAATTCTTCCTGAGAACATCTTTTTGGATAGTTTAATGGGAAAATAAGATGATTAAAGAAAACAGATGGCAAAACAAAATAGAAATAACTGCGAGTTTATTTTTGACACTCTATTCTATTCTATTCTATTGGTTTGTTTCTGTTTCTATTCCAGTATCATACTGTATTGATCACTATAGCTTTGTCACATGGTTTGAAGTCAGAGAGCACGCTGTCTCTCCGTTTTGCTTTTTTTTCTCTGAGGACTGCTTTGGCTATTTTGTGGTTCCATAAAAATTGCAGAATTGTTCTATTTCCTTGAAAAATATCATTAGAATTTTGATAAATACTGTGTTGTATAAACTGATTTAGGTAATAGGTCAGAGAATGTTAAAGTTCCTTGTTATGAGAATCTAATGAGCTAATGTCTATAAAGCACTTAGTACATATCTGTTTCCACCCATTCTCCGCCTTGTAGAGTGAAATTTTAAAGAGTAGAACAAACTGTGTCTCTCCTCCATGTGAAACCCTCCACTCACTTCTAATTCTTCTCTGAGTAAAACTTAAAACTATGAGATGACCTGCAAGGCCCTATGTGATCTGACTGCTGTGGCCTTTCCAAAAGCTGCTATCACTCTCCTCCCACCTGCCCCCTCAGGGTCTTTTTCACTCATTGTTCCCTCTGTTTGGGATCCTCTTCTTCCAGATAGCTTCATAGTTCACTACCCCCCCCCCCAAATATCACCACCTCAGTGGGTCTTGCTTAATTAAAACTCCAATCACCTATTCAGCTTTGTGTATGTTACCAAGAAATGTTTTATTTTGCTTGCAATGGTTTCTTAAGTACTTGAAATCATGTTTTTGGGAGCAAGCCTGGAGTCTGAGGACCCTAGGCAGGCTCTTTCTAAGCTCTTGTCTTTGGCAAAGAAAGAATTGAAGGTCGAGACCAAAGTCACAGTAAAATAAGATTTATTGATAGGTAGGTAGGAAGAAGAACAGGAAAGTTCTTCGAGCAGAGAGGGGTCCTTAGTGGATAGCCACTGAGGTGGCAAATAGTAGGAGTGCATATGGGTAAAGTGGGCAAGGAGTGGGGGTTTGATTGTTAAGTGTCTTCAGTTGTGTCTGTTTCTGATTGGCTGGGTCCTTGGGGTTCTCCTGGGCTACCTAGGTCCACTGAGTTTGCCCACTTCTGGCCTACCTAGCCTTGGTCCATTGCTCTAGCATTGTTGTGAACTCTCCAATCAGACTGGTAAATGGACCCAGGGCACCTGGGCTTGGGGAGTGAAGGACAGGGGTGAGGCAGCGTGGTGCCAACTATGTTTCTTAATCAGGCTGATAAGTGGACCTAGAGGCTTGGGGTACCCTTTTCCTATCTGACTGCCTATACCCATTTCCTAACTTCCTCCTTCATTTTGACTTTGCTAGTTAAACGTTGTCACATAATCTTATTCTGAAGGAAAAACTTTGATTAAGAATAAATACTCATAGCCTTAATTACTGAAGAATTGTCATTTAACATTGTAAAGGGAAAAAAAGGTTAGCAGAGGAGGGGATTTCTTACAAACTTTTTCACAAATGCCACCTTTTCTTCTTAAAAATGAATGCTTTCAAGAGAGAGGTAAAGTATCTTAAACAGAGATATTCATAAAAAAAAACTTGAAAGAATTGTCAACAATATTAAGACCACATTCATTCAGCCAATTTCATTACTGCACCTTCTTCCCTCTCACCCACCATCTCTGACCAGTGTCCAGCCAGATTAGAACAGGCTTGTGTTCAGACAAAAAAGAATTCAAAATTCCAGTGGAATTAATAACTCAACTGTACCAAAAACCCATAATCATCATGCTTCTCCCCCTCCAGGGCCCTATGTCTTCTGAGATCCCCTAAGCTAGGTTCTGATCAGTGGGAAAGTGCCAAACTGATATTATACCTATATGAACACATATTCACTATAAATGTTGACCTTCTGCGAAGTGTGGTTTTGGAAAATCCAACCCATGCAGAGGAAGAGCATTGACATTCTTTAGGTCGATCCTTGCTCTTAAGCCACATTCTAAGCCCTCTGGGCCCTATCCAAGGAGAAATGCTAGGGCCTGGAGTTTGTCTTATATCCACCTCTGAGGATCAGTTAATTCAGGTTCAGTTGGGCCCAGTTCTCCTGACCCTGGAAATGCCCAAGACTATCTCCAGGCTAATGTGAAGACATCGATTCCTGTATTCAGAGTAGAACCTAAGAAATGGTGATTGTTAGTGAGGCTGGATCTTGGCAAAGAAGGGACAGACAAACTGAAATAAATACTCTCTCTATGGGAGGGAAAAAGGGAGGAGCTTGGAGAGAGGTAGACATATGGGAACTGTACAAGGACTGGCTGGAGAAGGGAGAGTGGTAATGAGGGCACCCAGGTGAGAGCGACTCTGATGAACCAGATGATGAATTTGTACATAATAAGAACAAGAGGGACCCCCATCCTCACCCTGACTGGTGGCCCTCAGGACTCTTTTCCAAGAGCTGGAATGCAAATATAAATACTACAACAGCCTGGTAAGGAGCCAGCTTCCCCTCCACCAAAGCAAGGATATGTAATTCCAGCCCCCTGTGCTGCAGTGATGAAGACTTGTGAGACCCATAATGCTAAGCACTCTTGCCCCATCTGACACTATAGATGTTTTGTCTAGATTGGTTTTTGTTTTTTCTGTCCCTTCCCTCCCCTCCC
>PVIJ01011231.1:0-55763 GCA_004024925.1 Scalopus aquaticus | reverse complement strand
GGGGGGGGGGAGGGGAGGAGGAGGAGGGAGGGAAGGAAAAGGCACAGGATGGAATAGAGAAGAGCGCAGGGGACCATGGAGATGGATCTCGGGTGAGTTGGTGGTGGGCTACCCAAGGGGAATACAAAATGTAAAAGACATAAATAACAATAAAAATATATATTAAAAAAATAATTGTGCTAAAGGATAAACTGAAACATACTGAAATTTTCAAGCATGTATTCGAGCAAACATGGATTCAAATCAGATAGCACCAAAGCTGAAGTGCTTGGAGTGTTCTGCCAACAGGAGGCAGGAAAGGCTTTTATAGGCCACAGGGAAGCAAATCAAGGAAATTATCTGACTGGCTTCATTTTAAGTGGTTGCCTTATTTGGGAAGGCTTAGCTAGTTATTTGTGATCGGTTGTTCTTAAATTTTGTTTGCTGGGATGCAAGCGCATTTAGAAGAATTGATTCTCTTTTAGGTTTTGCATTGCCTAAATAGGCTACCCGAACATGAACATCACCTAGGTCTAATGGCCTCCTTGTTTAATTAATTTAACTCTTGTAACTACTTTACGTCTTCACTAAAGGTATCTCAAATATCTGCTCACATGACATTTTCAGTCATGTCAGGAGATTTTTAACTTCCCTCTGGTCTTATGTGTTTCAGAGAAAGTAGCTGGCTATTGTGTGTAAATGTAAGAAGTGTCAACTTTGACTTAACTTGGACAGATCTGCAGTAGTATAATGATATTTTTCAAACGGTATTAGACTGCAATAATTAATAACTGCCTTCATTTATTGAGCATGTACTACATAGAAATGATTATCATTAAGCATATCTTGCTCAGCCTGCTTTTAGTCGGTGAGGATCTAGTATTCAAACCTAAGCCTCTGACTCCAAAAGCACATGGGGTCACAGCCACTGTACTGATATCAAGAAATACGACAACTTCTCTTCTAACACTTTCATTTTCCTTTATTCTCTATTTTTTTTTTTGAAATTTCCTATTACATGTCAGAGTATCCCATGGAAATTCTGTAAAGATTACTGATTTTATAACTTCTCACAAGGTTTTACTAATTCAAATTTATGTATCTCTTCAAATGATTATATTCACTGTTCCTTGCTAACAACCTTAACATTTGTTGCTTTTATATTTCTCAGGTGAATTCCTAGAGAAAATAAATCCAACTGAATTTTGCCCTTAAAAAGTAATTGAAAGGGTAGAAAATTTAGAAAATATAGTAAACTTAAGGCAATGTCAGTAATAATCCCATCATCTAGCTAACATTTCAGATTATATACGTATTTATAAAAAACAAGAATACTATCATATTAGAATGCAATTTCATAAGCAATTTATTTCATTTATAGTTACCATCTTTCCATGTTATTTTTAATGGCTGCATAAATCTATCCCCACTGAATAGATAATATGGCTTATTTAATTAATTAGATAACCTCTCAGCTTCCCAGGAAGCAGAAGCTGAGGGAAGAGTTTACATAGGAGAGCAGCTCCTATATAGAAGTGAATGATGAGAATAAAGCAAAAAAGGAGATAAACACAATAATGAGGATCCATTATCGACTTGGCTGCCGCAGTCAGGAACTGTTTGCTGAATCCCCTGACTGCCTTCACAAAGCACCTAAACATGTCTCGGAACAGTCTGTTATGGGGAGGGTGTTGCTCTTGGCCTCAATCACCTGGTGGCCAAAGGTGTGCCCCTTAGCTGGGACTCCCCTGTGCTCCCAAGCACTCAATGTGATGAGCAGGGTCCCACACAGGCACAGCCTGGAAGACGCGGAGTGATGGTGAAGAGAACACGAAGTAAGGTACGGAAAGAGTGCCTGTGCAGTGACTGCCACAGAGATGGGAGGAAAGGCGGCAGGTGCGGCTGAGAGACCTTCTAGAGGTGCAGCAGAGGTACGCACATATTATTAGAGTTTATGTTTGATATAAAGAAACATTCTCTTATGCTACTATATAAAGCACCATAAGCTGCGTGGCTTACGAAGAACAAAAAATTATTTCTCATGGTACTTGATGTGGAAAGTTCAGATCAGGGTGCCATCATGGCTGGGTTCTGGAAAGGCCCTGGTCCAAGGGCTGCCATCCTCAGTGGCAGAAAAAGGGCACGAGAGTTCCCTGGAGTTGCTTTTATAAGGACACGAATCCCATTTGTGGGGGTTCCACTCTCATCAGCTAATCACCTCCCAAAGGGCCCACTTTGTAATAGAGTTATATTGGGAAGGGGTTAGGATTTCAGCATAAGAATTTGGGGTGAACACAAGCATTCAATCCATTACACACAACTACAACATTTTATAATTAATTATTTCAAGAAAAATTTTAAGACAAATTGCTAGATAGACGGGCATTTGTATCCAAAAAAATCTGATAGATACTTGGGTAAGTTTCTCTCCAGTACTGAGTCTTATGTCTAGCAAAAAGGGATAAAATTCTCTATTTTCTCTAAGTCCAGATGATAAATACTAAATTCTAGGAGTCATGATTACAGCTTAGAAATATGAAAGTTGTGCATTCTGTTTTTCTGAGCTGAACTATTTACACTTAGTACAATTAACTCACTAATCATTTCTTTTTTAATTCGCCAAGTATTTCTTGAGTTCTTAGGTACAAAACACATATCTGATGATGAGAACACACACTTCAACAAGAGAGATATTTTGCTCTGTGAGGTTTAGATTTTATCATGTGAGAAACACCAAAGTAGTAACAAAATTATTCATTGCACTTGTAATAAATTGTACAATGGAGATGCATTATATGCATAGTGCTTAAACTTGTGCATACACAGAGGGACTCTTACTCTGCAGAGTCAAGCAGAATCAGCCCTGTTGTAACCAGGCCAGTAACCAAAACAGAAAAAAAACCCAATCTGTATCTCTAATAGATCATGATCCTCAAATAAGCTTCTTTTTAAAGAAAAACAAATTAATATGTACATGTGTTCTAATTGACAAGATAAAATATTGCACCAAACATACAAAAACCCCAAGCACATACAAATATCCAAGAGAGGGCTAGCACCTTCTAAAAAGTTATCTTTGGAAAAAATATAAATTTATTCCAGGGTTGCTTCCACTGTTGAGAATTAATTACAATTCATTTTTTGAAGGTGTCAACAGAATAAAAGATGTATTTTGAATGTTCTTAATAGTGATAAACTTACTTTCCTTTGAGGACAACTTAGTTTTTCTGAAACAGTCCAGAGTCCTTCAAAGCTAAGTTTAGTGAATAAAAATCAACCTGGGAGATACACTTTTTAAATTAAAAACGTAGCTTGACTCTAAAAGTCACATGCTGTCTTATTTGTATTATTTCACGCTTTGCCTCAGAGGACAAG
This sequence comes from Scalopus aquaticus, assembly GCA_004024925.1. Taxonomy (NCBI): domain Eukaryota; kingdom Metazoa; phylum Chordata; class Mammalia; order Eulipotyphla; family Talpidae; genus Scalopus; species Scalopus aquaticus. Next base: position 52,409 of record PVIJ01011231.1, on the reverse strand, counting down.
TCCTAACAATTTCTCAATACCTATTGAGAGAAAGTTAGACACTATCAAGGGTCCAAGAAGTTTTCTTTTCTTTTTTTTTTTATGATTTCCAAAAACTATCTTCTTGAAATTTTTACAAGGTTCAGGTATGCCTGCAAAAGTCTAGCAAGAGACGGAATCATAAGCTTTGAGGTTCTCTGTGTTTACTCTTAGCAGAAAAAGTCAGAGAGGGTTTTAGGAATGTGTACACACACACACACACACACACACACACACACTCCACAAAACCAAATCTTTCTATTTTTAAATAGAAATGCTAAAAACTAACCACAATTTTAAACTTCTAAATTTCTAAATAGTCATGGATTTGTAGAATTCCCGCCTCCCCACAATGCAAATTTGGGAGAAGTAGTAATAAAGAAATGATCTACAACTTACTTCTTTCCATTTGTGCACCTTTCTTATAAATTCCAGTATCATGCTAGGTTTCCTACAATTGTTTAATATGTTAAATAAGTTGTGATGCACCCAGGAAGGGGAAAAACCTTGTGAAGAGTTTTTTTTTTTAAATGACTTACCCCCACCCCTCAGCTTTATGGACGTACAACTGACAAAACAATAAGATATTTAAAGCGTATGAGATGATGAGTTGATATACATATACATTTGTCAAAGACTCCCCCTGAGTTAATTAGTACATCTATCATCTCCTATATTTACCTTTTACTTGAGAACATTTAAATTTGACTCTTAGCAAATTTCAATTACATAATACAGTATTGTCAGTTACAGTCATCATGTCATACATTAGATCCTCAGAACTTTTTTATCTTATGACTTGTACCCTTTCACCAACCTCTCCCTGTTGTCCACACCCACTCTAAAAGGCTCTTTTTAATAGATGAGCCCACAATGAGCTTCAGAACAGTTATTGATAGTCCTGGTGGGAATTCTTAATCTGGACCTTTCTACAGACAACGAAAGAATGAAGAAAGAATGAAGGCAAATGGAATCCCATTCTAGAATGAAAAATGTCTCCAGCACAACATGAACACAACTCTCTGTGTGGCCCTTGAGATTTCTCCCTTCTGCTCTGTGTTCTTCCTGTATTCCAAGAGCTGCCTCTAGCTGAAAAACAGCCAGATTTGTATCCATAATCTGCTCCTCTTGGTGGGAGAAAAGCTTCCCAACTGTACTATAGATTAAAAGCACCACTGCTGGGCTCCCAACGACCATCTCTCTCTTGCTTGCAAGAGGAAGTTTGCCATTTCATGCTCATTATCGTTTAGACAAACATGCTGCTTATTTTCCACTGTTAATGTTAAATATCTTTAACAAGCTGTAGAGATATCACAGTTGGAAATCACCGTTAAAGAAAAATTAAAATTGCAAAAGTCCTAAGAATTCTGAGCTGTGGTGACATGTTAGGGTTCTGCCCAGTGGTTCTGTGGGACAGGAGAAGAGCATTCAATCGTATTATTGAGAAGGCCTGGGCAGGACAGCCTGGGCCACGTGCTGCCTGTGGAATTGAGGGGCTGAAAACCTCTCTAAGTCCAGTCCCCACATCTTAAGAGGGTTTTACGACTCGGAAGGGTGTTGGTTCACATGCAGAGTTCAGCACAGAGCCCGTCACAGGGACACACCAAATAATGGTGCCCATCACACTAGGAAGTGTCAGAGGCCCCCTCTAAGCAATCCTGAGTTCTGCCAGTCTAGGATAAAGAGTAAGATTTGCTTATTGGGGAGGGGGTGGGGGGTGGGGGGGTGCTGAATGCCAGAAGTATCACTGTCAGAAAACCTCCTGATGCAAAGATCAGTAATTACAGTCACGTTCAGACAAAACAGTCCATGGCTGTGCAGGCCTCCCAGAATTTAGTAGACACTCTGTTACTGAAGCCGACAATGTGTCTTTCAAAAATCACGGAACACTTCCGTGTGCTTCCAAGTTCATCTCTCCTTTGACTATAAGCTGTTGACTAGGAGTGCACGAACAAGAGAAACAGCTGTTTTTTCACCTGCGGGTAGCCTAGCAATTCATACTGACTAATGGCACCTTCGCTCACGAGCTGACTAAGCACCTGGCCTGCGGCCAAAGAGTGACTATGAACTGGAGTCCACAGTGCTGAAAGTCACCCTGTCTCTCTGTCCCTACTTCCTTGATGTGCCTGCAGGTGTCCTTCCCTCCCAATGTGTTATAATCCTGCATGCCACACGATGTTCAGCTTGGCTATGCTCCCCTCCACCCCCTCGTTAGAGCTCCTTCCTACCAAAAAAAGTCTCATATATTTTTAAAAGGCCCTTTTTCTACATGAGAAACTCCAGTGAAATATCTTGAAACATAATGTTTCATCATCTGGACGATAAGAGCTAAAAGAGCTCTTAGCAAGGGAATCTAACCCTCTCATTTTAAAAATGAAAAATGAAGCCTGGCAATTCTGCGTCTCGCTCAAGGTCACAGCTAGCATGGCAGCGAGCTGCATCCGGGGCTCCCGATCCCTTGTCTGGTACTTTCTCCAATTACACCCTGGCCCTGGTTCAAATACGTGAAAAATAGAATTGAAACCTGAGGAAATTATTTTTAATGTTAGGTGGTAGTTTTCAGTTGTTATTTTACAGCCAGCAAAAGATAAGTATTTTTAAAAAGCATGAACACTGAAAAGTCAACCTCCTTCCCCACTTTGGCTATTTAAAGCAAGTTACGTTAATTCTCTGTGACTCTGTAACTGATAGCAGAAAGCACACATTTTTGGCATCTATTCCTAATACACCAGTGCACCAGATGAGTATTGACTGATGGCTTTAGACACTAATAAGTCCAGAGTCTGTTCCTAGGAAAATGCTTTGCATGCGTCATTAAGGCTATTTTAGGGCTTGCTGTCTCGAATTGAATGTAAACTAGCATGGGTGATTCTGAATTTAAATGTGATTTCATTGAGGGTAGGAAAAAGCATAACATTTTATTTTTGGAACTTGGATAGGGGCATTTTTTAAAAGATGGGTGGTAAATCTATAGGCTTTTATAAGATAGTACTTCTACAATTTTTTTGAATAACAACTCTAATACTGCCTTTATATTTATGAACATGTAATGTTCAAATACTGCTATCCAAAGCATGCACTTATATTCATTGCAGATATACTGTACCATAGTTTGTCAAAGAGAATCACCTGTGATACAGGAGTGCTGGATCCCTACCTGAAAAAAGTATTGCACTGAATTGCCAGCAGGTGGAGCCAGAGCATGAATATTTTTTTACTGATGACCTTTAAAAACACTGGTTGACTCTCAGCATGTCTTCAGTTAAAAACCACTGAGACACAGAACATCGATGCAAATTCTGTTGTACTACTGTAACTTCTCCCCATGGTCAGAAATAGGGCAAAAGAATGGATTTGAGGAAAGAATATATTCTACAGTGATGACACTCACATAAATTTTGCATCAGATTCAGTGAGGCTTGTAAAACATACAAATGACAAGTCTCACCCAAGCTAAAAAACTGAAATTACTACCAGAAGCTAGAGTCAGGTAACTGCATTTTTAACAAAACAACACAGAATAATCAGAATCACACAAAGTTTGAGAACTACAAAAATATCTTGGAAGATTTCCCAGAAGGCCACTCGTTTTCTTAAAATTCAACTGAAAATAGTAAAACAAAAGGTTACTAAGGAAATGTGTTTTAAACATAATTTTAAACCAGATCTAATTTAAGCCCAGCTCACTAAAGTTCTTCCATTAACTCACAAACCCTCATTCTTGATGTTAACATTAGGTTAAGGAGTTGAATTACATCACGGGACCACGGTAGGCAGGTAGTATGGAAGGATGAGTTGGCTGTCAAAGAAATGAGATTACTCATTTAAAAGTGGTTCAACTGGCCAATCATGGGGTTTAAGACAGAAAAGGAAGTGAAGCCAGGAAGGTATGTTCCCCCAAAGAAAGTGGAATAACCTAAACCTTTAAGGCACATCTTGGGATTTAAAAACAGAACAAAACACAGATGTGATAGAACGATGCTTATGAAGGATCACACAGAGATGTCTGCAGTGACAAGGGGGGCAGGCACTGGAGTTTCACACAAGTGAGCAGAAATCAAATGTGTGGTAGTGTTACAATGGTGGATGGTCACTGGTTGTCCTAGCCAATAACATATTAAAAGCATTATGTAGGATGGCATAAGAGAAGTAACAGAACAGTGATGTCAGGGGACTCAATAACTCACAGACTGGTAAAAAAAAGAAGGAATGAGAAAAACCAGTGCATATAGTGGTGATATCCATGGTGGTGACCTTGAAGTTCCAAGGGCAATGCCAAACTGTACTTGGCACATAAAATCTAGCGATCTACTCCCAGGAATCTATCCAAAGAACACAAAAACACTAATTTAAAAGGAAACCTGCACCCCTATGTTTACTGTAGCACTGTTTACAATAGCCAAGATATGGAAACAACCTAAATGCCTCCAAACAGATGACTGGATCAAGAAGATGTGGTATATATACACAATGGAATACTACTCAGTGGTCAAAAGAGAAACACATGCCATTTGCAGCAACATGGATGGAGCTGGAAGGGATTATGGTCAGTGAAAAAAGTCAGAAGAAAAAGATAAAACATGGGATGGTTTCACTTTTTTGTGAAATATAGAGAAACTGAACAAAAAGGTCAAACAAACAAAAAGACAAGACTTGCAAGTTGACGAGAGATCAGAGGTATACAGCAGGGAAGGGGGAGGAGGAGGAATCAAAACAGGGGAGGGAAGAGCTCAAAGGACTATGGTGATGGTTCACGGGTGATGTGATGAGAGAACTAATGGCAACTACTCCCTGAGGGGAGAAAACAAATACTATACAAAAATGAACAATGACACAAGAAAAAAAAAATTTTTTTTGTTTTTTTTTTTAAACATACATTATCCTTATCTTTTTTTTTTTTTAAAGATTTATTTTTTATTTATATATACAAGCTGGGGTACAGGCCAGAGGTGTGGGGCGGCGAGAAGGTTCACCAGAGACGGAGTGGGTAGCAGAACAGGCAGATCAGAAATACACTGCTGAGGGGAGCAGCAGGCGAGGCAGGAGAGGTCTGCTGCGCCATGTGGGATTCTCCCCGGCCGGGCGTCGAACTCGCGTCGCCGCTGCCGACAGCTCTACAGTGCAGCGCTTAACCGCTGCGCCACCAGGGAGGCCCCGAAAAAAATTTTTTTAAAAGACAGGAAAGCACTTTACATACACTCCTATCAAAATCTGAAACATCTGCTTATTCACAGCATCCAGGACCATTTATCTCTATTGCCATTAAAGAACTCCTTAATCCCAAAGACATATGAATTGAGATATTCTTATCTATCAACCTTGATGGTATATCACCACTGGAACATTAAAATATTCAGGTCTCAAGCTTAGAGATTCAGAATTACTTTTTAGTGTGCCCCGTAATATCAGTTACCAAAACATCTTAAGTACAAAACTCATTGAGGTGTTAGAATTTTATTTCTTATTATCATGTGCCTGACAAAGGTCTTTGGTTTTATTGATTTTAAAATGCACAGTTGCAACCTTCCTTCAGGGTCCAACTAGTGTCTTGGGAATTTATTCATCTTTGTCTTCCTTCATGTAAGAAACACTGTTTTGGGTGCCACTAGGAATATTCCAGGTACAATATGAGACAGTAGGGATTCAGAGATGTACGAAACAGTATCGACAGTCTTTAGCATCTCAGAATCACTCAGCAGAAAGGAATGTGGGAGCCCAATTATTTGACTTTCCAGCCAGCTCAAATGGTTTCTCCCTAAGGAGCTTGTCTGTTAAGCTGCTCCTCTTCTCAGTCCCTCCTAAGCAGAGCTGACCAACCCCTCCTTGGAGACTCTGACACTTTGTTTCTAACTCTACTGAGCTACCTAGGATGCATTACAGCTCTTGGCATGTCTCTTTCTGCTAAGTGATGAAGATGGTGAAGTCCCATCAAAGTGAGTCTCTTATTCCTTTAGCAAATGCTAATACCCATAATAGCTGGTCACATTAAGTGGTTACAAAGGAATTTGACTTTCTTCTGCCAAATACCAGGATTGAATCTTCTCTGTAACTTTCATATGACTCAAAAGTGACCAGCCATCATCAGAAAACCAAATGCATTAAAAGTAGAGGTAAAATAGATGGAAACAGACTCTAGGTGCAGTGCTTCTGTGTTATAATTTTACTTTGAGGCTCAATGGTTTTGTATGCTCTTGGCATTCTTGGCTTCATGCATCATAACCAGAATGTCAGATAAGTCATCTCCAGTCTAGGGCAGTGTGACTGTGTTTGTTTGTCAAATGTTGTCATTCTTCTGCTAGGTCTAGATAATTAAATGTCATTGAGTGCCAAAATATTCAGCAACAAAACCTTTATAAGGAAAGTACAACTATGTGCTTATCTTTGTGAATAACAAGACAAGAAGGAAACATGGGACACAGAGCTTCATTTTGTATGCATCCTGGGACGGGACAAACCAGGGGTAAATGTCAATGGTGTACAGCTGTGGGGAGAGGAGGACTGAGGACTGGATCTGCCAGAAGACACGAGGGAAGATATAAGAAGTCAGTTGTAGGCTAAGAAGCAGGAATGACTCTCATTTTCACATCTCTATATTTTTCCCAGGTGATTTCTTCCACTTCCGGGGCTCTAGGTATAACATGAAACAGATGAGTCTTATGTCTATATATTCAGTCCTGATCATTTGGTTCAGCTTTTCTATAGCCAACTGCCTCCAAGAATGCCCAGCTAATTATCCACAGCTCAATGTGTCCAAGAATTAAGTCACTGAGTCAGAATCTTCATATTTTCCCTATTTTGCTTAATAACACTGTATCCTGGACTCCTTCCTCTCAGTTCTTTCCCACTTTCCACTGGTTCATTATAGCATGTTATATTTGATGGATATCCTCCTCTCCAATTCATATTGCTCTGACTTGAATACAGATGTTGTCCTTTTTCTCTAATTTTACTTCTTTAGCAAGTTGGAAAGGAACATGAGAAGAGAAGCCCAGATGTGAGATGATGGTGGCCTGGATAGTGTGGTTGTGGTAAAGTTGGGCACATTTTAGAGGTAGGGAGAACAGAACTTATTGGTCATTTAGGCCATTATTGAGACGGGGAAGTGTGAGAGAGAAACATGTTGGGCAGGAGGGATGGGCAATCCAGGGCTCTGCCTTGGGTGAGCCTCAGGTGATGCGAACATGTAAGTGGAGATGCTATATACAAATAATTAAAAATCTAAATTGAACTCAGAATTGAGAGAAAAGAAGAGAGCCACGTTCTGAATGCTGAAGAATCTTAACATTGAGAGTTTGAGTACAGAAGAAGATTGCCTCTGCTTCTACCAACACAAACAAACAAACAAATAAACAAACCAACATTGGCCAGGGATGGCCAAAGGAATGTTATTACAGAAGCCAAGAAAAGACAACATTTCAAGTTGGAGAGAGTGATCAACTCTTCTGAAGGCTGGTGACAGCTTGAGTAAGATATGACAAAGCTTATGACTTATTTGACAGCAGAGATTATTGATGGCTCAGGGAAACTTGTGAGAGTTGTGGGGGCAGGGGCTGGATTAGACACAGGGGAGGCATGAGGAAAGGAGAGGTTAAGGGCACACCACTTACTTGAGGAAGTCTGGCTAGGAAGGGCAGTGGAGATCTGGAGCTGGAGCCAGAGGACCTGGGATTGGGATCTTTAGGGTCTAGGGCTGGCACCCACGTAGTGCATCACGCAGACGCAACGACCCAGAGCCCAATACAGAGGGAAACAGTGGACATCGAAAGAAAGAGAAGATGGCTGAAGGGAGGAAGTCCTTGGAATGTAAGAAGCAGAATAAGAGGATTCTGTTTGAAAAGGAGAGGAGGACAAGTGGCACAGATGAAGCCAGATGCATGGTAGTAAGATGACAGCATAACCAACTGTGGACTTGTTTTCTCAGGGAAATACAAATGAAGTCAAACTAAATGAGCTAAAAATAAAAGCAAAAATCTAAAAGTGAAAGAGAATAAGACGTTTGAGGAGGTAGGAGAATCATCTCAGATGTTCTGAAGGTTGAATGCTTAGTAAATAGCTCTTATTTTCTATCTTTTGGGCAGTGTTAGAGTTATTTCTATTTTTATACATTTCATAAATTTGTTTTGAGAGTTTTCTGTCCCAGGATCCTTGGCCATTTTTCAGGGTTCTGGAGGAAGTCTGTACAAAGGCTGCTGGGAATCTCAAGCTATTCATTTTTGGGTGGGGAAATAGCCAAGATGGAGTACCAATTCCCCAGAACTAGAAGAGTTCTAGATCATAAGGATAAGGAGGTATCTTTTCCCCAAATAAGTAAACACATGAGATGTAAAGAAACATGAAACTGCAGTCACATACCTAGAGCTCACGCTCCTACCAGATACTGAAGGAATCTCCTCTGGGGTGAAAGAGGTCAGATTGGGGGCCAACAGCACTTTCCAACCATACTATGACACATTTCAAATTTGGATAGATATACCATTGGGGGGGGGAAGTGGGATGGGGAGAGAGGGGTGTGTGGGTAGAGACCATACTGACTACATCAAAATGCTTAAAACACAGGACATATAGTCTGAAAATATAAATTGACCTCAATAGAATCATGGACACAGGATCAAAGGGAACTAGAGAGGGAGCATGCTATTAAATGAACGAGAAAACCAACCCTAGCGAGGGATCCATCTGGAGAGCAGTGTGTCTGGAGCAATGGCATCAGGCTGACAAAGGACAGAAGAGCTGGGGGAGGGAGGCAATGCCCAGTGCTCTGAGGACTGGAAATGGAATTTCTCTGGAAATGAGGGTAAGTGAAGAAAGGATGATGGTGTAGAGAAGTAGAACAATAAAGGAAATCTCTTTTTAGGAGACAGTTTCAAATACACTGTAATATGCCAAAAAGAAAACTCTCTCTGGAACAATTACTGAATTCAACCTCCACACTTGCATATAGCATAACTCCTACAGGAAAAAAGGTGAATAATTTGAAATATTCCTACAGATTAGGAAAAAAAAAATCAGTCCTACTTGAAGATGAGAGCTATGACTACACAAGTCCTGTAAAGTGATGAATTTGGGAAAGCCTTCCCTCAGAACTTACCACTACCCAACCTCTGAGAGCTCACCAATGAGAGAAAGATTATAAATGTGGAAACAAAGTCCAACATGTTGGGCTAGAACATCTCTGGTTTTGCCAACCTGTTTCATGGTATTCTGCCGAGTCACAAATAAGGAAATAAAACATGAATTAAAAACACACTCCTAATTTGTCCCATGCTCCTCTTTTATGCCATACTATAGATCTCCATTATTTTGCTCATCACTAGAGAAAGCATGTTTGTGTGTATGCCACACACACCTATACATGTCTTCTCTAATACACACACACACACTCTCTCTCTCTCATATGATTTTCTTAAAAGAAATTCCAAATGTTAATACTTTACTTTTAGGACATGCTAGGGAATAAGAACTAACCAACTGATTATATACAGTGTCCAGAATAGTATGAGCACTTTACATTATTGATAACAACATGGATAACAATATAAGAGGAAGAAAAGAATACTTGTGATGTTTGGCCCTGCACTGATCAGGCCCTGGGAATCAACCAGGTAAAGCATTTTTAGCTCCTGACTGGCAGCCCCTGTGTATGGCTCTCCAAACCCAGGAGGATTGGTCTATCACAGCACAGAGGTCATCTGTGGGGGGCGCACATGAAAAGGCAGTCAAATGGTCCTAGCCCTGGACAATACATGCCCAGTTGGCTGAGCCTGGGCACCCTCCTCCTCCAGAGCTGTTACAGCTACATTTCTGCAGAAGGCCGAGAGGAGGGGTAAGTGACAAGTAGGCCAATGTCCCTGGCGCTATCAGTGCATGAGATTTTAGTATCACAGTTATAGGTGTGAATTACTGTAGCAATTACACCTCTTTTCACAAAAAGCCAAAATTATAAACTTTTCAAAAAATGTCACATGAGCGAGAATCCATCTTCAATGCTGCCATGAGGAGGAGCAAACATTTTAAAAAGTTTAGTAGGAGAGTGTACCTTAATTGCCCGTATACTAGCATGCACAGTTACTAGCATTAAAGGTAGGATGATAAAAAAAGTGATAATGTCTCAATTTTATTGATATTACGATCTCTGTCTGCTGTGAGCTTTCTGTCTTAGTTGGGGCATTTCTTAAAATTCCGCTTACTAATTTCACTTTAAGGCATGAAGGAGATCTGTGGAAGAGTTTCCAAATGATATCATTAAAATTATTTCTTTGTGTGCTTTCAGTATTTAGTTTCTACCGAAAGCAATAAACAAAACAAAGTCCCTATCTTCAAGGAATTTATACCTCTTAGAATTAAAATAAATGGAGACTCATAACAAGCAATAAATAGCAAAATAAATAGTAAAACATGAAAATGAATCGGAACAAAGTGTTCACATGTTTTTAAGACTTACTCAGTATCTGATTTGCCAGTCTGATTTCCAACTAGGAGCTGAATATTTCTATTTTAACTTGCTACCGCATGGGAGGATATCCGGCCAAACACCTTAACAGATTTTACTGTTTATTTTCAAACTGGATGTTTGCTCAGCCTAAAATACTTGTATGTATTTAAAAGGAATGTTTTGTAACAGCCAATAATACAACAGAATTGGTAAAATGGTTCCTTCTCTGAGCCACACTAAAATATTTGAAAAATAATTTGTTGACTTAACAAAATATATGTGTAGTCCAAGATTGACAATTATCTAAACAATTTGCCATGTTGAGAACAAATATTCTATTAAAAGTAAGCTGATTCTAGGTCTCCATGGTGGCGCAACGGGTTAGGTCTCAGCCTGTGAAGCTGTCTGCAGCCACTGCAGCATGAGTTCACTACCCGGCCAGGGAGATTCCCACATGGCGCAGCAGACCTCTCCTGGCTCGCCTGCTGCTCCCCTCAGCAGCGTATTTCGGTTGATCTGCCTGTTCTGCTCCCCACTCTGTCTCCGGTGAATCCTCTCAACCCCCGCCCCCACACCTCTGGCCTGCACCCCAGCTTGTATGCATAAATAAAATAAATCTGTAAAGAAATTTTGTTAAAATATGCTATTTTTAAATTTAGCTCTCCAAACTTTGTTCCTAGATTATTTTACTCTAAAACAGGTTTTTTTTTTTTGGCAACTTTTTCTATTGTGGTAATAATATATATAACATAAAATTTACCATTTTAAAGTTTATTAAACATCACTACTACCCATCTCCGGAACTTTTTCAAGTTCTCCAACTGAAACCATAGCCATTAACACTGCCTCCCCAATTTTTACAGCCTATGTAAAAATTGCTAAAAAAAAAAAAAAAGTTACTATTTTGCCAAGGGGAACTGCCACATCCTTGGAAAGTACTAGTACCCAGCAGCTTCTTGAGCTGAGGCACTGCGGCAATGCACTATCGTGGTGGACACGGTGCTTTGTGGGGTGCATGATGAGGGTGCACAAGGAAAAGGAAGGAGCCTCTACTCTCAAAATACAAACAATGATGTAAGCCTACATCAGATCAATGAAAAAAATAAAGCAAAAATAAGATGAATTTCTATAATAAAAAAAGAGAGGCATTACAATATGTAGGAGGAGCTTGATTTATGCCATGCAGTGAAAGGTAAACAGCATAAGTTTTCTGAATATAACTGAGTTTCCTTTAGAAGTTCTTGGTGGTCTGTTTGTACACCCACGTTTCACTGAAACATCATTCACGATATGAAAATGGAAACAGCCTACGTCCACTGGTGGATATGCATGCATAAATAAAATGTGGTACATTCATACCATGAAACATTATTCACGTCCCCTCCCCCACCTTCATTCAGTTTTAGAAAGGATTTCCAACATAGGCTACAACACGGATGAACCTTGGAAAATTATGCCAAGTGAAATAAACTGGTCACGACAGGACAAATATTGCACAATTCCATTTCTATGAGCTACCGGAGTAGTAAAATTCACAAGAGACAGAAAACAGAAGGGCAGCTGCCAGCTGCTGGCAGGAGGAGGAAAGGGGAGGCAGTTTTAACGGTTACAGTTTCAGTTGGAGAACATGAAAAGTTCCAGAAATGGAGAGTAGTGAATGTTGCTCAACACTGTGAATATACCTAATGACACTGCGAGCTAAGCTGTAAAATGGTAAATTTTATGTTACACATATTATTACCACAATAGAAAAAACTGCAAAAAAGTTCCCTAACAACGTATGAAAATTAAAAAAAAAATCTTGAAGGTGGATTATCTTAAAAATAATCCATAAACTTGTTAAATACGGGGGAATTTCCTTAAGGGACAAATTCTGTGTCTATATGTTCATCCAAACACTAGTCATCCAATATCTTTTCTCATTTGTTAGTTAACTGCTCAAGTAACAAATGAAATTCATATACTATCTATTTACCTTGTGCAGCCATATCACATGTACATTCTGCGTCAAAGTAGATGGTAGCAAATCATCTCTAAGGTTGGAACATGGGTTGGATATAAACACATCCTAAGCCTTAAATAATATCACAAATAATTTATACACTGTCAAAGGAAAATAGGAAGAACAAGTATATATCCAGGCATTGCTAGAATTCAGAACAAGGGATTTTTTTTTTAAAGATTTATTTATACAAGCTAGGGTACAGTACAGAGGCGTGGGGTGGCGAGAGAGTTCACCAGAGACAGAGTGAGAGCAGAACAGGCAGATCAGAAATACACTGCTGAGGGGAGCAGCGGGCGAGGCAGGAGAGATCCGCCGCACCACGTGGGATTCTCCCTGGCTGGGCATCGAACAGGCATCGTGGGCTTCCGACAGCTCCACAGCGCAGCGCTCAACCTCTGCACCACCAGGGAGGCCCCCAGAACAAGGGATTTTTAAAATTGTTTTAAAGTTAGCATAAAAAGGATTAATTATATATTTAAATCATGATCTGTATATCTCTCTATAGTATGTCCATTAATAGAAGGCAGAGGTTAGGGGCACAATAGGAAAGAAAGAATAGTAAGAAAGCTGTTTGCATATGATAGGGGAGAAGTTGGGGAGCAGCTGAAGGGGACAGGCATTCAGGAAAAGACTGAAGCCTGGAGTTTGTGTTTGGAAAGAATAATGAAAAAGAAGGTCGGAGAGTAATATGTAGGTGAGCAAGAAAAGGAGTTTAACAGTCTGCAGGCAATATGGATTGGCAGGTAGTTTCTTAAGGGGGTTGCATTACGAATGTGGTATTTTATATTAACGTGTCAAGAAAGTGAAGATGGCATTAAATAGATGAGGAAGAATAATTGGCAACAAGGAGGCTGGTTAAGTGGGAAATGGAATCAAAGTAAATCACATGTATGTCTGTAAAACCAGGAACTATCTTGTCTTTTGTGTTACTGTAATAACTATCCTTGATAAAAATAGGAACATCAGCTTTAAAGGAGCTAAATGTCACCTCACTGTGCATCCTTCATGGACCATCAAGCTAAGTCATGCCTCATTTCACTGCACATCAGTAAAGCTCAATTCTACTTGGCTAGTGAAAAAAATTCTGCTAAAAGTATAGAATTAGAAGCCCACCAGTTAGGGGGGAGGTTTTACCTTTATTATAATCGTGAAGAATTATAATCCTGAAGCAGAATTTTGCAACTGCAAAATAACAGCCAGAATACAAAGGGGGCCTACAGAGTCGAACCACTTCACAAACCTTACAGCTTTAACCTTCTAAAAATTCCTGAAAGATAATCAAGGCAGCAGCCTGCCCTTGGATAACATCCATGGTAAATTAAAAAAACCCTCACCATCATTCCCACATAATTCCACACACACTTGACCTTCCAAGGAGCAGCCACTTGGTGTCTACCTGTGTTAGTGAATTCAGCTCCAGCAACAGTGATAGCAAGATGAAAATGAGATTATCTCCCCACAATGAAAGTGTTTTCTTATATCCATGCACTTTAAACATAGCTAGACTACCCCTAATTCCTCCAAGTGGCTTGATCAGTACTCACTTACTTAATAATTTAGTTACAATTTCTAATTCATCTCTTAGGCAACACCTTTTTCCTAAGTCATCTTCCCAATATATCACCAAGTACTCTCACAATCAACCAGCCCCCACATGTTCCTTTCCGAACTGTGCAATGATTACTGTGCATTTGTCTGTCACATTTTCCCTAAAAATACAAGTTCCTCTGATGCATCTTTCAATGTTTTTTATGGAGGCAGGTGCCTCATCACACACTTAAGATTTTGAAGGTGACTTTTCTCTCCAGTGGGCACATATATCACATTAAAAACATAATCTCTCCCTTCCACTCCTTCTTATGGATAAAAATCATTTTAAAAAAAGTACACAGTCCACTTGGCATTCAAAAAGCAAGTACTACAAAGATATCAACTGCATTTTCTTCAAATTTTCTTCAAAATTTCTCATTGAACTTTATCCCCACACTACATACACTCTTTAATTGAAGAGAAGAGAGACTGTCTTTCTATATTCAACATTTACAAAATACCTACTAAGGAAAGGCTCTGATTCACTCCTTGAATTACAGCGAAAAATAAGTCAAATACGAATGCTGCTTCCTGACATTTGCTTCCTAATTGGGACAAAGACAGACAAGAAACAGGTAAATACATACATGACACAGCCTATAAACTGATTCTTTTAAGTCCTGTGGAGGAAAGAAGCAGGCTGGTAGAAGAGAAAGAAAGCAAGAAGAAATCTGAGGAGGGCACAACTAGGTGGGTTGTGGAAGATGCACGTGATTTAGCCACGTTAGTGGTCAGAAGAGATTCCAAACTTAATGGACAAAGAATTTGAGGGAGGCCCTGAAGGGAGGCCAGAGTTGTTTGGAAGCAGTGAGGAGGGAGGTTGGTTTGGGGGATTGATGGGAAACTGCACTGGAGGTCAGGCCAAAGGAGCCAGCCCTCTACTGCCTTTCAACGGAGAGGGAGTTTGGATTTAACTTTAAGCAATGCAAAGCCACCATAGGTTTTTAGGCAAAACAAAGACATGATCCAACCTGTGTCAAGAAAATCACTCTGGCGATCTTGAGTAGAGAAGATCGATCAGGGGAAGTGACAGTGGAAGAAAGGGAAGGGGGTGACTACTTTGGTATTCACAATACAGGCGAGATAAGATGTGGCTGTGTAGAAGGGTGGCAGCGAAGATAAAGACAAGTGAATGGTTGGGCTCTAACAACAGCAGATTACTGTAACATTTGTTGAGATGAGATTTGTTGGGTTTTATCCCCAGCACACTGCTCGGCACATAGTTAGCAATTAATGCAATACCTTGAAAAAATGAAGCATTATGTTGTTATCTTCCTGCTATGTAGGGATAGTTATTTTTTCTGCCTTAAAAATTAGGAAAGTGTATCTAAATATAAGTAATCTGTCTAAAATGATACCACTAATTAGAATCAGGGTCACAGAATTTAAGCTGAGAACTGTTAACTTCACCCTGACTGTTGGCTGTGCCTGAACTTTTTCTTTCTCCCCCTGCAGTCAGACAATGCATTGAGGTATTTACAATAGGGCTGAATTTTGACCAAAAGCCCTTGACTGAAAATATGAGCACATCCCCTAAGTGTTCTGGGTTTCTCTACTAAACCCTGAGTTTCTCCAAGGCAGGGACCTATTCATATTTGAACCATCAATAAAAGCTAATCGAATTCGTGTGATGAAACACTTCAATCTTAAGTGAGAGAATTTTTAAGATGCATTCTTAATTCTTCACTAGGTCTTAAACTGTATTTACTAAGTTATACTACTAAAGTCATGTCCTTCCTAATTCTCAATTCTAAAAGTGAACATATCAAGATGTCTTGTTTTCTAATAATTTGAAAGCAGTTTCTAAAAATAAGTTTAACTTCTCTGGTATTACGATTCTTGCAGGTATTATTCTTGCAGAAACCTACCATGTAAATAGTGGCTCTTATTCTGGGAAACTTCTGCTGCTTTATAATAGCCACTTCCTAACAAGGACATTCTGTTAAAACTTGATGTCAAGAGAAAAGTCAGTAGAAACTGGTGTGATCATTGGTTGAAATGAAATGCAGTTATTAAGCGTCTGGCAGGACAATGTCTCTCCAACTATTAGCGTAAATTCCTTACCAGTTTACTGGGGTAGGGGGAAGAGTAATCTACAATATTTGAAGGAGTCTAGTTCAAAGGCAAGAAGAAAAATATGCCTTGAAACTTAAAATTCACTTGGTTGAGGTTATAAGGCTAAGGCTGAATTGTAGAAGGAGATGAAAGCCACACACGAAGGATGATTAGGTGCAGAAGAAACACAGGGCAGATATTTTACTAGAGCAGTGATTTTCAAATGTTAGTGTAGATTAAAATCCACTGAAGGGTTTGTTAAAGTACAGAGGGCTGTGTTTCACCCCCAAAGTTTCAGGTTTAGGAGACCTGGGTTAGGGTTTCAAATTTTACATTTAGAACACTTTTTCAGGTGATGCTAATGCTGCCTTCAAGGATAACTAGATTAAAGAAAATATTAATTTGAGAATATTGGTTGAACCACTGTTTTGATTTAATCTCAAAAGAAATATTGCCCGAAAGGTAAAATTCTGATGATGAGTTGTTTCAACAAAAAGCCCATGTGCATGTATGTACACACTACACAATTTCTAATGTTCAATAAAGGCTGATTTACTTTTTATTTGGCCTAACTTTGGTTCATAGGATCTGATGGTCTTTATTTAAAGTATGAATTTCAGGAGCACCCAAGCCTGACTCTAATCCACTGTGTACAGAAAATAACTTTGTCTGGCAGTTTCTGACCATTATTTTCTTGACCCCTTTTTCCAATCCTAATGTCAGGGAAAGATATGGCAACTTTCATTTGCAGTAAGTGAGAGATGCACTGGATGACTCTACCTAGTGTAGTCGTTAGAGAACGATGATACTCAGCAGAAGCACTCAGGTGCTGGTGGGGCAGGGAACCTTTTTGGTGAACAGGAATAGAAATCACATTAGATAGAGATCACCTCTATTCATAAGGTAAAACTCGACCTCCATTTTCACAAAGATCCATGGCAGGCAGTGTCTCAATGTGATCATTAACTAGACTAATCTTTTGAAAACATGCTGCTATGATTTTGCTTGTTTTTATTTATGGATACCTTGAATGGTTCCAAAAGAGCATAAATGAATTTACTGAGAATGGGACAATTCAGTAGAACAATACATGTTTACAGAATGGTATGGATTTACCGTTTGTATCTCTTCAAGTTCATATATTGAAACCTAAGCCCCGATGGGATGGTATTAGGAAATAGGGCATTTGGGAGGCAATGGGGTCACAAAGATGGAATGTCATGAATGGGACTAGCATCTCATAAAAGGTAATCTAAGAGCTATCTGCCCCACTCCCCACACACACCATGTTAAAGTCCAACAAGAAAATGGCCATTTGTAATCCAGAAGAGGGTTCTTTCCAGACCTGACCATGCTGGTTTCCTGAGTTTGGACTTCCAACTATCAAAACTGAGAAATAAATCTCTGCGATTTATAAGCCACCAGTTTACCATTTTCTGTTACAGCATCCCAGACTAAGACAAAGGGGTTGGTACTGGAGCATTAGAAAAGGGGGCTGGGAGGTGGATGGTGAGAGTAGAAATAAAGTCAGATGTGAGGTCAGACCACCTCTCTCACCCTTGGTGACCTGGATTTATACAGGTGTTAAAATGCTGAGATGAAAACCACAATAAATTATGAAGACCACATAATGGTACAATAAATTGAGCCCTATCGAGATGCAGACTCTGACATTATGATCCGGCATTCAGTTTGAAACACATGTGCCATCAACATTCCATACAGTGGCCATGCAGGGTTCCTATAGTGTATGTATTTGCCGTGCTAACACACTATGGGCCACCAGCGACCGAGGAGCAAAAATATTTTCCGGCCAGACAGCCCTGACAAGGGCAAATACATGGTTGCAGGGGCCCACGAGGTGAACAGGTCTTACATTTGAAAAGCTTCCCTTATCTGTGGGCAAGAGTAACAAAGAAAACCAAGATTTACTGAGGGCTGAAATATGTTTGAGTGAAAGAGCACTGTTCTAAAGTCATTTAGTTTCTTAATATATATCAAATCAAGAAAATGTCACATTGCACAAATTCCGTGACAATCCAGTTTAGAACAGTGCTAAATTGATATGACAGATTGGACGTACGTTGACGACAGAAACACTCCACACATGACTGTGATGTCTGCATCAAAATTTGAAATGAAGCTCTGGGCAGGTGGGAGCTCTTGAATCATCTGGTCTAGTCGTTAGATCCCCGCAGAATTGTAACTGGAAACTTTTCACGTTAAACTCAGATAACTGCCTGAATTTTTATGCCTGCATCAGGCAGACTGCAAGGAGAAATCCATGCGGAGATGTTCAAATGTTTCCAAGTCCTCCTCCTCCTTCGAATCACTGCCCTACACGAGTACCCTCCCACCCCCCAATCTAATCCAGGATACAAGCTGCTTCTTCACTTCTGTAGCTTTTTAAGATCACATTTATGGTTCAATCACAAAATCTGCCATCAATTCCATGATTATGTGCTACAACTTAAAATATCAGTAGTAATTCCCCACCCTTTATTGGAAAAGGAAACTGGCGCATGCAAAGGTCATTCTTGCATGCTCTCCCTCCCTGCTGTTCACGCTGAATTGCTTTCTTAACAGAAAAGGGGGCACGCACCTAGTTTTTAAGGTGTCCTTACACCCACATTCTATCTTCAGTTGCCACCCTGAGTGAACTACCTCATCACATTTTTCACCACATTCTTTACTTATTCTCTCTCTTTTAGGTGACAAAGTAAAATACACAAAAAATGAAAAATCCAGCAAGGAAATGAGAAAATAGCTTGCTTTAAAGAGTCTTAGTCCTGTTGAATGTGTGGGCCTGGGGTAGTAGGAAGGGTTTCTTCAATTCAAACTTTGTCTGATTTAGTACATAGTGAACTATTATTTTTTGAAAGAAAGCTATAAAGAGAAATGTAGTACTTAAGTAATTTAAGATTGTTGGAATTCTACACTAAAAGTATGATTTGGGGCTTTGCAGACTTCTTCATTTCAGACAGACACAAACAGACAAAGACAACACAAATTCTACAGGCAACAGAATCGGTATCATGTTGATGAAATGCCGTCCTGCTTTAACCTCCCACCCTGCACTTTCCACCCTGGGCTGAACGTGAACTAGAGCTATCGTGGCCCTGGGTCTGCAGCTGACCCATCCTGCCATGTTCTGCTTCTTTTTCCAAACCCTGGCACTGCAGCACAGCACTCTGAGGTCTCCTTTCTCTAGACTAATTGGCCTATGCCCGCCAATCATGTCAAGGAAACAGAAGTTCTGGAACCACCCCATAAAATGGAGTGTGTCCTGGGATGCACCCAAAAGCAAGCCCCTGGGGCTGGCATCACTTCAGTAGGGCACTGGCTTCCTGGAGAAGGGACTTGGGAAGAGGATGGTGGAAAGTAAAATAGTCTCAATAAGAGTCTATCAAGCTTCCCATACACTATTGGTTGCAGTTCCTTGCTACATCACTTACTAACTGTGTGAAACTGGCAAATTACTTAAATTTTCATTACTTCATTTCTGAAACTATAAAATGGGAATAATAGCACCATCAAGACCTGACTGGGTCCTTATGAGCACGAAAGGAGTTGGTGCAAGAAAAGTGTTGTATAGATGTTTTCTGTTCTCAACAGACTCCCTCTTTACTATGCCTTCACTGAAACAGTAACTCAGCCTGATAATATCAGTTGCCTCATGACAGGCCTCCCTGGTGGCACAACAGGTTACGTGCAGCGCTGTGGAGCTACATGAGGCTGTGACGAAAGTTTGATGCCTCCCGGGGAGATTCCCACATGGTACACCAGACCTCTTTTGCCTTGCCCGCTGCTCCCCTCAGCAGTGTATTTTGGTCGATCTAGGCAGATCTGCTCCCCGCTCTGTCTCTGGCGAATTTGTTCACCCCCCACACCTCTGGCTTACACCCCAGCTTTATGCAAAAATAAATAAATCTTGGGCCTCCCTGGTGGCACAGCGGTTAAGAGCTGCACTGTGGACCTGTCGGCAGCGGGGATGCGAGTTCGATGCCCGGTCGGGGAGATTCCCACATGGTGTGGCAGACCTCTCCTGCCTTGCCCGCTGCTTCCTTCAGCAGTGTTTTTCCGTCAATCTGCCTGTTCTGCTCCGCACTCTGTTTCTGGTGAACCTTCTCGCTGCCCCATGCCTCTGGCCAGTACCCCAGCCTGTATGCATAAATAAAATAAATCTTTAAAAAAATTTTTCCTCATGACTTTCTGCAGTGCAGTTGCGTTCTCCTGTTCTTTTTAACTTAAGACATTTGGTGTGGTCTCTGCTGCCCCTATTATAATTTCCAGACCACGAGACACCACCCCCCCATAATAATGGCCTATATCATACAAGGCCCATCCCTTCCACCTACATCCACTCTAGGAGACCAGAATACACCAAGCCTAACTACACCATGCTGCCATAGGATTCTTCTGAGCTGCAGACAAGTGAGAATCAAAAGGTGCTGAAAAATGAAATCCAAGGGCTTCTCCTGAGTGAGTAAAAGCGAGTCAAAGCAGCTTTTCTGAAAATGGAGACTGCTCTAAATCTCTCCTAGAATGCTTTATCGCTATGAAGATGATGAAAAGTTGGCATAAATATGAACCTGCACCAACCAACCTTACTCCATTTCCCCCACATACTTGCCATCTTAGAAGGTCAAGGTCCTTTTCCTTTGTTTTGTCAACTACCTGAAAATATATTGTTTTTTTAAGATGCTACATCAGCCCATGTTCTCACCACCCCCTTTAGAGTTACTCTTCTGACACATGGTATGTGGGGTACATGTTAATAAACTGTTTTTCTTTCATTAATCTGCCTTTTATCAATCTAATTTTATTCTACCTAGCAGACTAGAAGGAAAAAGAACTTTGTCCCCTCTTCTACCATCTTCTCTGCTGGTTCCACCTATGGGCCCTCAGCGTGTTCCTCTGTCCCATCCAATCCAAACAATCACAACCTCGGTGTCCACAGAGACATCTTTCTGGATTCTAGTACACAGTTCTCCAGTTCCAGTGGCTGGTATATCTCTATTCAAGCTGAATTCAAAATTTTGTGTGCCTTTATCCATTCTTTCTTCAGTCATTTCTGGTCATTTGCTGCCAATGGTGTGTCTTTTCTCTTTTCCAAGGCTCACCTTCCACCTGAACTCTATATTCTCTCTTGTCTAAAGCAAAGGTTCTCAAATTGTGGTCCCAGATCGGCAGCAACAACATCACCCGGGCACTTGTTGGAAATGCCAGTTTTGGGTCTCCACTCCAGACCCACAAGAAACTGGAGGTGGGCTGAGCAGTCTGGGTATTAACCAGCTCTCCAGGGGATGTGATCTGGGCCAATATTTAAGAACTTCCGTCTTGGGGAATTTAGTAGTAAAAACAAGAATCCCCATACCTTAACTACTGCTTTTCTGTGACTCCTTTTTTATTCCTTTTCATTTACTTAATTATATTCAGGTCTCCCATATCTTTAAGGAAGAAAAGAAAAAACTGAACCCATCCCTCCTATAAGTTTCCACTAAATACTTATTTCATTAAAAAAATGCTATCTGTTCTGTTCATTCTCTTAAAGTCACACCAAGATTCCTTAAATAGGTCCTCCATCCTTATTGCAATCTATTAAAAATACTCTTTCCAAGGCCAGTGATAGCCTCTTATTTTTCAAACTTTAAAGCTTACCCGCCCATTTCAATCTTTCCGCAGTATCTGACACTGCTGAACACTTCCTTAGCCACAAAAAGCTTATTCTAATTTTCCAAAAAAGCAAGACTCCAATTCTTCTTTCTGGCCCTTTCTTTCTCAGCTTCTTTTTCCTGTTCTCTGGCAAATATCCTTTCCCAACATTCTCTTTCCTACTGATCTCATCTTTATATATTCAGTTATCACTTGTAGCCAATAACTCCAAATTTATTTTCCTATCTAAATCTCTCATTTTATATGTAGTTACACAAAACATGAAACCTTCTAGATACTTCTAACTTCATGGTCTAAGGTATATAAAGTTTAACACATTCCAAAGTAAACTTATCATCTCTTGTCCTCACCAAATTTGAATTTCAATTTCCCAGTTTTTATTGATTATACCAGCATTCTCCAAGTGTAGTGCAGCATATCCCAAAACAACACTCCAGAAACTGTTAAGTTCCTTAGAACTTCATTTTTTAAAAATGATATTTCTATGGTTAAATAAGTTTGGGAAGTGGGACACCACCATCTTCTTGGAGACATACAGTGTATATGAGCATACAAATCTCTGAGAAATACTGCACATTAAAAGCAACACATGCAATTACAAGTTGATTAGAACAAGGCCTCAATTTTTTGTAGTACTAACTAATGCTACTCAAAACATTAGGGAGTGTTAGCTTATCAACCTCATCTCTTGCCTCTTATATTCAGTTATTTACCCAGCCTGGTTGCTTCTTCCTTGCAGGGATCTTATTGCCAGTCCTATGGTCACCTCCCTAGATCAGATCTTTGCTACCTATTGCCCAAGTAGTGCAACTCTTCATTTTACTTTCATTCCCTTGAATATTAAATCCAGTTTGTGAAGCCAGATGCTGTTGCTTAAAGTATAGCTCAGATCATTTCACTCCCTGATTCAAAATTTTCACTAAATACAAGAATAAATGTTACACAGAAGGGAACAGGCATGGTCTTGTCTAGCCCAGATTAACTGCTGCTTGCCTTCTCTCCCCTCCCTTCCTCTGTGCCCAATGTTTCACTTAAAAGGTAGCTTGCCCCTCACCTGTCCTCTCACGCTCTGGCTCATACTGTTCTCTTGCTTCATCATGAAAAGCCCTTCAATAACATCATGACCTCTCAAAGCTTACCTGTTCTTCACAGGTCAGCCACAAAACCACCACATCTAGGAAACTTCCTCTGCCCCACTCATAAATTGTCACTGCTCCTTTTGAAATCCCATAGCACCGGGTTCATCAAAGTTGTTACATCTGCTCTTCTATCTTTAGAATGTGGCAAGGCAAAGACATGAACTGTCTGATACATCTTTAGCTCTCCAGCTATACCTAGTGCAGGGTCTTGCTCAGGGAGCACTAGAAATAACTTGGATAATGACTGAGGATCAAAGTACATTCACCTATGTGTAGAAAAGGAAACGAATGCTCCTACATTTAGAACCAATGACATTGGAAACTCCTTTACCAAAATGTAGCCTATGCATTTGTGATGGAAAAGAAAATTCTCCATGTTCTTCTTTAAAGAGCAAGCTTCTTTTACATACTAAGTGCTATAATCTTGTTGAATTGATGCTCTGTTGGAAGCTCTAAACACCACAGTTCAAGATAAACTATCAGACATAGTAATTTGCACCGGGTGCCAGCTGCTAGACAATGTTCCCACTTGTTCCCGAGAGGTGTGTTTAATTTCTCAATAAAACTTTAATACCAAAATGGAAAAAAAACCCAGCAAAATGTTAATGTATTATTACCAAAAATACCACGGGAAGAAGCAAAACATAAAAATTGATTCCTACGTCTATCTTCATTACATTAGAGACTTCTGATGAGGAAAAACCAGGATGAATTCATCTTGTTATAAAACAAACCATCCATAAATAATGAGTAAAAACAAAACCAAAAACTTGGAATTATTACCTCAATTTGGAATTATCACCTCAACAACAGTTCATCTTTCCTGGGTAACATCACTGAAACTTAGTAAAATTGAAAGATAGTAAGTCCAAGAAAGTCTATTCTTGTTTGTTTCTCATTATGTCACTGTTTACTCTGTTCCCTCAATCTACAATTCCATAGCCATGATCTCTTACCAATACTTCACCCAGTATATTTCTGTTTTGTCCTCTAATCATATGTATATAAACACACACACACACACACACACACACACAAATCCTATGTATGAAATGTAGGAAGAAAAGGAAGCTAATGTTTACTGACTTCTCACAAACACCTTGTCAAGTGGTTATTATTTTTCAAATTCTGAAAATCCACTCTATCACAACAGAGTTGGTTAAGTACACAGACTGACACTAAACATGTGAAATAAAGTCCCACCTACTTATTTACTAGTGGTATGACCTTGAGCAAGTTAATCGAGAGCCCCCCTTTATAAAGTTGTAATAATACTATTGACATGAAGAGACACCTGTTTCCTGGCGTTGTTACAACTATTGTATAAAGTAATATATCCAAAGTACTTAGAACAACATTTGGCAGTTGTAAGATCCTTATATAAATATTTGCTTAATAAATGGGAAATAAAAAATAAAAATACTGAAATACTAAAACTATAACATACTTTATAAGAAATAAAATAGATGTACTAAAATTCTAAGTTCTAAAGCACTTAGTACAATCATCAGCAATTGTAAGATGTTTATATAAATATTTGTTGAGTAATAAGGGGGAATATGAATACAAAAAATACCACTGATCCAGTAACTGCTCAAGTAAACACAACTAAATAATTGCTAGGGTCTAGATTTCTAAATTTTCATTTTTCTCCAAATTTCTCAAGTTTCTATATTTAAATCCAGGTCTTCCTGACTCTTTTCTGTCTGGTCCCCTTGGTGGAAAGTACTGCCTATCAACAAACTGAGGATAATAAATAACACACGAGACCAAGTTCACCATTCTCTGAGGGGATATCTGTTATTGGTTGATTTGTGTCCCTCAATACTCACATGTTGAAGTCCTAACCTCCTGTACCTCAGAATAGGGCCATATTTGGAGGTAGTCTTTAGAGAAGGAATCAAATTAAAATGAAGTCAATAGGGTGGGCCCTGATCCAACTTGACCAGTGTTATTTATTACAAAAAGGGAAAATCTGAAATACACACAGAAAGCAAGTTACATGAAGAGACACAGGGAAAAGATGGCCATTGACATGCCAAAGAGAGAGGCCATGAACAGATCCTTCCCTCACAAACCCTGCAAGGAACCACTAGTTTGTGGTACTTTTTTTTTTAATTTTTTTAAAGATTTATTTATTTATGTATACCCCAGCATTTAAGCTGGGGTATAGGCCAGAGGTGGGGGGTGGTGAGAGAATTCACCAGAGACAGAGCGGGGAGCAGAACAGACAGAGCGACTGAAATACACTGCTGAGGGGAGCAGCGGGCGAGGCAGGAGAGGTCTGCTGCGCCATGTGGGAATCTCCCTGGCCGGGTACCAAACTCGTGCCGCAGTGGCTGCCGATTGCTTCATAGAGCTGTGCTTAACCTGTTGCATCACCAGGTAGGCCCGTTTGTAGCACTTCTCTGTGGCTGTCCTGACTAACAATCCAATGTTCCTCAACAGAACCTTTGATCCAGTTCTCAGACATATCTGTGTCAGGTTGTGCTTTTTAGCAGTTTGCGGTCATAAGTAGTATTAGTTTGCTAGAGCTGCCAAAACAAAATACCACAGATGGCTTAAACAACCACAATTTATTTCCTCACAGTCCTGGAAGCTGGAAATCCAATCTCTCTGTTATTTGACTTGGATGTGAATTTACTTACATTAAAGCCTTATAAGGGCATTACAGTTACATTTTGTAGCACACTTAACAAAATATAATGACTAAAAAATGAAGCTTCAATTGTCCCAGATAACTTGGGATTCCTGGTCACACTGCCCTCTCTGTAGAGCAATCCTGCATGGGTAGTTCAGGACCCAAAATCTTTAGCCTGCTTCAGGAGGATCGAAGCCCAGTCTGCCAAAAGGTTTGGAGAAAACTTAGGTCCATCTGGTCCATATCTAGTCCATCCAAGAACCACTAGCACTTCCCCATCAGCACATGGGTGGCTTCGCTTACCCACGTATTTGATGGCAATATCCCTGTTGACTTGATAGAAAGTTGTAATACTGTCACCCCAGACCCAGCCATACATCCCTCTCTATCTTTTCATTTTGAAAATTTCCCTGTTGAAGGTATCTAGCCAGGGATTGATAACTGACCACCTTTTTTAACCTTGGACTTCCTGGATCTTCAACTACACCAGGTGAGAAGCACTGACTCACCTCCTCAGATGTCTCAAGTGCTTCATTAGATTCAAGTAGGGCGATACCTGACAGGATCCTCTAACTATGTTGCCACAGGTGAAAACCTGGAATGGTCTTTGGCAAATCCCTGGACACAGCGCATGAGTGGATCAGTCTCCTGGCCAGGTCATGGCTGAACAATGAGGATGTCACCATGTACGTGTATGATAGTGCTCTCTGGGAAGATGTGGGCTGGTTCCCCTCGGGGTCCCATGTCACGTGTGTGGCATACACACTCGGTGGTTCACATAGAGTTTACTGGGGTCAGAGAATTTTTAGCAGAGATTTTTTTAGATTTTGGAGAGCACCTGGTTTGTAGCTGAAATTGTGTGGTCTTTCTTCATCTTCTTTGTTCCAATACTCAAAAAGATGGGAATCAGCATGAATGGGAATAAGTCCCAAGCAATGAGCAAGGATCGCATCCTCAGTAAGAGATTACTGTACACCAGCACACAAGAACGCACTCGATTGGCACAGAGTTGGCACCTCAGTTAACAGAATGAATGGAAGAACACCGCCAACAGCTGACCCAATTTCCACCATGTGAAATGCCACTGACTTTTTTTCCATGTGTACCATGTCCATATGGAAATTCTTCTCGAAGTGGTCCTGGTCCCAGGGATCACTGGAGCTGGAATAGTTACTAGAAAAGTTGATTATATGAACACTGTGCATCTGAAACTCCCCTAGAACCATGAGGCTCTGCATTCTGTTGCCACCAAGGGTGCTGCCATCTTCAAAGACCTAGTCTCCTCTTCATAAGGACACCAGTCATAAAGGAGTAGGTCCACCCTAAGAACCTCGTTTTAATTTCATTACCTCTTTAAAGGCCCCATCATCAAATACTGTCAGTTGCTGCGATACATTTTGAGACTAGGGCTTCAACATAGGAATTTGGGGGGAAACACAATGCAGCCTAGAACACAAGTTATGGGTATATTCTGAAGCCTGTAAGAGATAAACAAGTCATTTCCTAGTTTAGTCCAGTTTACTGAAAGGCCTGTGAGTGAAATGCTAAGTAATTTAACTGCTAAGTAATCTACACCATTTTTCTTTGAAGTCATACTTTTAAGTAGAAAATAAAATTTATATGAGTTTTAAAAATAAAGCATATTCTTTCAGCGGACCAACTCCACATGTGTGCCCAGCCCCTGCGGCAACTCTGCCTGGCTCTGGGCACCCCATGAACACGAATGATGAGTGGCAGAGTAAAGGGATGGGATTGTCAAGGGCACTCAGGGTAATGAAGAGGAACCATTTTCCAGGGTCTGGTCTAATGAAGCACAAACATGAGCTGAATCATCTAGTTAGTTCCCTGCACCCAGATGGGGAACAGAACACTCTCTTCTATTATTATGCTGAATGGTCCTGGAAGGATAAAGAGAATCTTACTCTTCAGGAAAGCAATATTTGCTCAAATTTGTTGATGCCCATTAATACTACCTGGCAAGTTGGGTCTACTACCTCCCCTTTAGCTGCTCAGGAAACAGAACAAAACAACAGCAGCAAAAGCCCAGTGAGGCACAATGCACTAGGAAGGCCCCTCGGTGCCTCTACTGACCCTTCATGAAGCTCCCCTACTTGTCAGAAGCCTTGCAGGGGTGGGGATGGGTGGGGGGGGTGGGGAATGGGAGAGGGAGGGATGTCACACAGTCTACCTGACAGTCAGCCTTAGAGATTTCAAATAAACTGATGACTGTCACCGCCACTGCTCATGTTGAGGGAGTAGAGAACTAGCCAGTTAGGGAGCTGGCTTGCAAGACTGGCTGTAAGCTGGCTGGCAAGGGCTAGTTGTGAGACAGCAGACTGAGGCTGGGTGCTTGAGGGAGCAGAAAGCTGACAGGCAAAGGCTGCTGGCCACTGAGCTAGCAGGCAGAGGCTGGTAATCACAAGAGGCTTACAGAGGCAAACAGAGCTTTGACACCTCTTGGTGGCAAAGTGGGGCAATGAGGCAAAGGGGAATACTGGAAAAGCACCAGAATGGGGAAAGTCCCCATGAGAGATTATAAAAGTAGCTCTACCCCCAACAGTAACAGGCTCCTTCCTTGGAACCCCTCCTGCTGTCAGGAGTCTCTCTTGCAATATACCTGAGCTTGCTAATCTTCAGGCCGGTGTGTCGTTGATTATTTCAGTGATTATTCTTCAGTAGCTTGAACACAAGAACACACTCGATTGGCAATAATGTCACCTGAAAAAGGGCTTCTTCCTTCTGTTGAACATTGGAATGTTGGCTCACTGGGCACTGACTACAGACTCATTGATTCACTCTAAACTTAGCAACAGTTATGACTTAGAGCCTTCAGTGGGGACACAAACATAAACAAAACCTATTTCACACCCTTAAAGACTTCAAAATTAGGTAAAATGTCTGCTAAAGTAAAAGAAAAATGAGTACAAAAAGCTGATTTATTGAGCCCCTATGTTGCAAGAACTGTCTGTATATACTTAAGTTCTTGAATATTCTTTACTGTATTTATTTCTCAGAACCTTGATTATATGCACCAGAAAACTAAGTCTCAGATCATGCTATGTAAAGTAAGAGTTGGATTCAAATCAGGAGTGTCTCCTGTAAAGGACGGACCTTCTCTGCTACCCCACACTGCCCTGTGTGTCTCCCTCTTTCAGGCTAGCTTTCTAAATGTGAATATTCTAGAAGGTACTGAGGCAAATAGCTTGCAAATACTTTGAAACAGGCACAAAAGACACGTATTTTGTGAAACAACTTATACGAAATCTGTAGAAAAGGTGAAGACATAGAGTCAGGAAGTATTTTAGTGGTGGTTGCCAGGCTCCTACAGTGGAAAAAAGAGAGACTACAAATGAGCACCACGGATCTTTTGGGTAATGGGATCTTCTAAAAGTGGATGGCTGTGACAACTGCACATCTCCATAAATTTAATGAATAGTGTTGAATTGTATACTTTAAATGAGTTAATTTTATGATGTGAAAAGTTACACCTTAATATAGCTATTAGAAAAGAAATATCACTAATAGTCAGTAAATGTTGACAAAAATCAAACCTCACTGAGTAAGCTCTGTTCTCTTTCTGAGTGGTTACTAAATTCGTGGTATCAAGTTTAACAAGGTAAGCTTGACAGGTCTGAACTACAAGTTGCCTGACTTGCTTCCACACTTGCTCCTGATCCTATACCCTTTCCCCACAAAATAACCAGTATTGTTGTGGGGTTTTTTGAATGCTCTTAAAACATACTATGTCACTCTTTTGCTCAACACCCAACTTTCATAACAAAGTCCAAAAGCTTCTGTTCCCAAGACCTGCGAGTTCCTCTGTAATCTCTGGCACCGCCTCCCTTTTCCCTGAGCTCAGTCACACAGGCCTCAGGGCTGCTCCTGGGACCAGATGTGCTTCAGAGCCTTTGCATTAGTCCCATTGTCTGGAACGACCTCAAATAGCCATGTGTGCCCATCTTACTCCACTCAGGTTTCTGTTCCATCATCACCTCCTCAGATAAAGTCATTTCTGAACACGCCTAACTTCTCATCCTCTTGTCCCTCTTAATTTGTTCTACAGTACTCATCACCTCATGTTACAAGCAGACCATAGTCCTCCTGAGGACAGGGACTTTGCTTTGTTGGCTGTTCTTCCCACTGGCTGGCACAGGCCTTGGCACACAGTAAGTAGAATGAGTGAGTGAATGAATGAATCTGGATTTCAGTCATGTAACAGATGAGATCTCAAATCCTTGTAGAGAAGCAGATAAAAGCTCAATGACAGAATAATTAAGCCATTTTATAACTGACCTATATCATAGTGTGAGTAAGCTAAAGAGATATTTTGAGCATGATCTTGAAGGTGGCAGTGAGAAGTGAGGGACTTACATCTCCTGAGGAAAAAAATTTAGAATAATTGAAGCAAGGAGGGCAGATTTCAAATTATACCTTGAAGGGGATCAAAATATGCCACTCTATAATATGATACTTTGGCATAAGGACAATCCTGAGCTGAAGGCAACTGAGAATCAACAGATGCAGGCACAAAGAGTTCTCTACCAAGGCCTCCCTGGTGGCCTAGTGGTTAGTCTCAGCCCTATCACAGAGACAGCCCACAGCGACGGCTTGTGTTTGATCCCCAGCCAGGGAACTAACCCACATGGTGCAGCAGACCTCTCCTATTTCACCTGCTGTTCCCTTTAGCAGTGCATTTCAGTAAATTCACCTGTTCTGCCTCCCACTCTGTCTCTGGTGAATCCTCTCACCCCCCACACCTCTGGCCTACACCACAGTTCTTCCATGCAAAAATAAATAAACTCTTAAAAAGAAAAAAAGAGTTTTCTACCTTCCTCTTATCCATCTAAAACCAGGACAGAAATTTCCTTCATGAGACTGTTATCCTTTCCTGAACCATAAAGAGGAGAGCAACTATTATCACCAGAGACGGATGTGGCACCAAGATGAGTCTGAACAAACCCAAAAAATTTCCATTAGTTTCCCCTATATATTTCCCAGCCACCTCCTCATAATTTATCATCTCTTGAAACACAAATCTTCTTTCATTGCTAAAAATGGTCTATAAGTCACTAAGTAAAACCACTTGAGTTTCATTTTCTGTTCTATTAATACCTGTGCACATAAAATATTAATGAATGTATATGCTTTTTCTCCTGCTAATCTGTCTTTTGTTAGTTTAATTCACAGGTCTCTACAGAATGAATGTAACAGGTAAAAGGAAAGTTTTTCCTCTCCAACAACCTTACTTCAAGACCAATCTAATTACCTTTCTAGTCAATTCTAGCAGTGCTTGGCCAGGTCACAAGTAAAGTATTTGACTCAATGTGTGGTTTACTTTGTAAGAGTTATGCTTATATTCAGACAGAAGGAAATCAGGAAAAGGGTCATAAAAAGACACAAGAACTTGGGGATGTTTTTGCTTGGAAAAGAAAATATCTAAAAGAGGAAGGAGGTGATCATATACGCTTATAAAACTCAGAGAGGACAGAACTGGATTTTTTTTTAAGATTTATTTATTTATGCATACCCCAGCATTTAAGCTGGGGTGTAGGGCAGAGGGGGGTGGTGGTGAGAGGATTCACCAGAGACAGAATGGGGAGCAGAACAGGCAGATTGACTGAAGTACACCGCTGAGGGGAGCAGCAGGCGAGGCAGGAGGGGTCCAACGTGCCATGTGGGAATCTCCCTGGCCAGGGATCGAACTCATGCTGCAGTGGCTTTGGACAGCTTCAAAGTGCTGCGCTTAACCCGTTGCACCACCAGGAGGCCCAGAACTGGAATTCTGATCCCAGATCAGATCCTGTTCTGATCCCAGTTCATGTTACCAGCAAAACAACTTTCATTGTATATGTATCAGAACACTCTAACAGAACAGTTGGCAGAAGAGAAGGGCTGTCAGCCAAGAGAAGAAGAGATGGCCTTTTGGAGGAATATGGTGCAGGAGAGCAGGCAGAAAAAAGGCCTGTATCACGACCAGAGGGACACAGTGTAAACGCAGCAGTGCACAACTGTTCTGGAGCTCGCAGTCTCAGACACCACCCACTAGGACTGGGCCTTGACTGCCCACTGACAAATCTGGGCACGAGGTCCCTCATTAAAGCAAGGTGGATTAAATTGGGAGATAGGAAATCCAGCTGCTCAGAGCCCAAGTTTCAAAGGGAGTGGTTCAAGGATGTTTCAGTGGAAATCCCATGGGGTGAGGCTCCAGTTTCCTTCCCTGAATCAATCAGCCCGACGGTGTTATCTGTTTCACAAACCGAAGCTTAATAGAATATTTGGACTGGAAAAGTGTTCCAATAAATGTTTGAAACTACCAGAGTAGATCTATGTCCCTTTCAACTGCTGTTACAAATCTTACAAAACCAGGTTCCTATGGCTGACGCCTAGCTAAGATCAAATCACCAACATATCTGGGTTTGAAGTGAAGAAAAATGAGTGCAGGTCAGCCAGCAACGAGGCAGGAGAAAATAGGCAAGCCACATGCAAATCTGCCTCTCTGATTAAGGAAGGTAGTGAGGTTAGGAGTTAAATTTTGCTGGCTGAAAAGCAGGTTAAGGGCAAAGAAATGTGGTCGTGGATGATGTTCATTGGTTAGTTGCAGGGCAGCTCATACATGCAGAAGTATGAAGTGCTTTTTTCTTCAGAGAACTGGAGTTTTTAATTTCTGTTGGAGCCCCGCCCACAACTTCTGGGCAGCCCCAGGCCCTTGGAAAAGAAAATATCCAGGCCCTCAGTGGGCCCTGGAGCTCAGGTCACATCTATTGCTTCTATTCTGGGCTTTGAGGTAGGCAAATCTCAAAATAATTAGGTAAGTTTTTGTGTGTGTTCTTAGGGTTTGAAAATTATTTAAACATTAGGGCACAGTTTTACTTTAGAAATTCCATTCTTGGCCCTCCCTGGCGGCGCAACGGGTCACGCGCAGCGCTATGGGTCTGTCGGTGGTTGCGGCAGCCCCAGTTCCAAGCCCAGTGGGGGGAGATTGCCACATGGCCCGGCAGACCTCTCCTGCCTCGCCCGCTGCTCCCCTCAGCAGTGTATTTCTGATCTGCCTGTTCTGCTCCCCACTCTGTCTCTGGTGAACCCTCCCACTGCCCCACACCTCTGGCCTGCACCCCAGCTTGTATGCAAAAATAAAATAAATCTTTCAAAAAAAAAGAAATTCCATTCTTGGAAGTCTTTAAACAATGAATAGTTTTGAAAACAATATGGAACTTAAATAATTGTGAAAATGGAAGTTAAAATGATTAAGTGGGCCTTCCCTATGGTCTAATGCAACTACATTGGTGAAAAATAAGGTGTAATAAATTTCTATGTTATTTTTATGTTCATTTCTCTGATTATACAATCCTTTTCAAAATCTAGTAATAAATAATATCCAATAACTCTGAAGTTTTCAGGCAACTACTGAATAAGCTTGTGATACAGTGATTTATAATAAATACATTCTGGCCTGGAGCTACTAAAGCTCTTGGAATTTATAAAAGTATCTGTTACATTAATAAGATAGTTTCTGGAAAGGCCCCTAGGTATCCTAAGGGTGGGCTGGTTGCTAGGGGAACCAACTAAGTAATGGATCTCTCAGGGAGGGGAGGGGGTAAGAAGTTGGAGGTTGAATCAATGGCCAAAGATCATCGATGTGATCGGTTACACCTATGTAAGGAAGCCCCCCAAAAAACAAAGGGTTAGGGTTCCGAGAGTTCTCGAGCTTGTGAACACGCGGAGGTGCAAGGAGAGCAGCACAAGAGATCATGCAAGCTCTACACCTCTCCCCATACGCTGTCCAAAGCATCTCTTCCAGCTGGCTGTTCCTGAGTTCTACTCTTTTATAGTAAAATGAAATCCATTTAAATAAACTGTTTTTCTGCATTCTGTGAGCCATTATACTGAATTAATTGAACTCAAGGAGGGGGCAATGTATAGTCCATCAGTCAGAAGCATAGGTATCAAGTACAGGTAGACTTGCAATTAGTGTCTGATCTGAAGGCTGTCTTCTGGGACTGAGCCTTAACCCGTGGGATTTGACACTCTCTCTAAACACTTTGTTGGAACTGAGCTCACTGCTTGCTGGTACTGAAAAAGAAACACATACTGGAATGACTAAAAAGGAGATTTCAAATGTAACATTTTATAAATAATAAATTTAACCCTTTTGGGTCAACTCTTAGGATTGCAGAAGACAGTCAAATTCCGGGAAGAGACCACAGTCTCTAATCCTGCTTGCTTCTCAGAATATGGGCAACTCCATTTCTACTGTCTTTGCAGTTAAATCCAGGTGAGCCCAGGTGATTGAGTTTTGGACCATAGGATGTCAGTGGAATTGATGCCCATCATTTTTCAGTCTGGCAGTAAAATGACTCAGTGGCCATCCATGTTCTTTTTCTTCCTTTGAATCACACCTGGAGGTAACACTCTAAAGATGGCAGTTTTACGAGCCATACAGTCTGCATTCCCATGCCACTGCTGGGGGGAAGAGTCACTCACTCAATGGGTCTTGGGTTTTGACATACATGAGAAGTAACTCTCTACTGTGTAGACCAATGAGATACCTAGGATTGTTTGGTACAGGAGGTACTATAACTTATCTTGATATAATTATCTACCTAAAATTTAGTTACACACAACAGTCACAATTTAAGTGTCACACTTAACAGTCACAGTTTAAGTGTCACATTATGAAATATATGCTAATTTAGACATATCCCCTTTTTGTTTACAAGAGTTCATAAAGCAACCTCCTATGAACTTTTTACCTGTCTCATGGGCATAAGCAGACACATAGAATCATCTCCATTCCAGGCAAAACTTTCACCCAAGCATCTGCAAACAATCCTTTTAAATATTCTCAACTCCTCCACTGTCTTTACTATTTATAATCATGAGTTCATGACGACTCAGAAATAAATCTGAAGTCTCCACTTACATTTTTAAGTCAAATTTATCAGGTAACTTATATAAAACCCAAAATAAATTGAGACAACTCAGGCATTGGCAATTGTAACAAATAGTGTGTTGTTTACCAAAATAAGGTAACAGAGAGTGTCCTGGGAAGGATCCGGAAGAGTTCAAATACAAGGTGACACTTTTCTGAGGAATAATTTCTTGGGAAAAGGCCAATATTACATTCAGGCATATGGGTAATCTTTGGCAAATTTATATTTCTGAACATGTATTTTTGCATCTTCTCTAAGTGCATATGGAAAAAATAAACATGATTTATTTTTGTTAGGTTGTATAAGATCATTGGGTTTTGGCATCTACACAGAATGGGAACCTAGTAACATTTTGTATGCATAAGAAACTGAATATTTTTTCAGGTGCTTTGGTGTTTTTAAAATACCAGATACGCTTTGCAAGCACTAGTACATCTAAATATAAAGCCATCTATGGCAAGGAGAATTAATACACACATGTGTATAGTCTAAAATAGACCTCTGAAGGACCAATTTTTACCTACAAATCCTTTTATAATTTTTAGTAACTGGTAGAGGGCAAAGAGGAAGAATGTGGCAATGCTGATAAAGAGAAAATAGCACTGTTTTGATTGGGTAACTAGATTTACTTATTATTGTTAGTCTCTGCTTTATTCACCATGAACAAATTTTTCCAGATATTTATACTTTCCTGCCAAAATTGCTGCTTAACAACATATACTTGAAATGGTGTCTAAGTGTAACTAGGCTGAGTCCAAAGTCCAGTGGAGGTCGTGCCCCCTGGAGGGCGTTTGCTGATGAGAATGAATAGCCCCAGGGAAAATGCTAAGTTTGCAGTTTGGGGTGGAGAATCTGAGGAGAAATAAAAGGGACTGAAGGAGAAGGGGAAGGCAGTCGTCATGATGTAGTGATAGAGGAATCATAGGCAGAAAATGTAGCCGCCAAGATTGAGAGTTTGGAAATCAGACGCCAGATGTTTTTGAGCTGCCAGGATATAGAGTTTCAGATTGAGTGTTTTTGGAACCTTTAGTGACTTTGGGACCAGCGACTTTGGAAACTTTGCAAGTAGCCAAGCGACAGAAACTGCTCCTGGTTTTGTCTTTACTGCAGCCAAAGGAAGAAGGCAGAGCCTGAAGAGGGCGCCTTCCTAAAAGGTGTGAGTGCAGTCTGTTGGGCTGTCTGGCTGCTGTAGTTGCTGTTTGCAGTGTTGTTGGCCTGGTGCTGTTCTGGGGTGCCATGACAGTTCCGGGAGCATCTCCAGTTGTGTTCTGTGTCATCCTCGTGATTGGAACCTGGCCTACAGTCTGACTGTTGCGCGTCTGCAGAAGGAGGAAGACGCCATTTTGGAAACGTGGCCTATTGTTGGGAAGAGGAGCTCCACATCAGCAGTGGCGGGAAGACGCCACCTTTGTTACTTTTCTGGGACTTGAAGGACTGGACATTGCTTTAAGTAAGGTAAATGGCCATATGTTGACTTCAGTAATTCTTTGCATTTTCCCTGTTTATTAAATAAATCCCAATGTTGTTGTTCCCTAAACCTGAGTAGTCTTGTAAATATGCGTGTGGGTGCAGAACCAAGATAGTGACCGGTAAGCAATTGGGGCACTGCCTTTCCCTAAGTTTAAAAGGCCCCATTTTCCCGGTGTCATAAGAATTTATTTAAACTGAAATTAAATAGATGTTTCTGAACTTCTCTACCAAACACGGGGAAATTCTTTTATTTATAATGGTAGACTATTACTGGATGTACTATTTAAGTTAATTCACTATTTGTATGTTATCGTTAAGTATTATATTTACAGAACTTCTGTTTGCAGGAAATAAAGCTGAATTTCCCCAATAAGATGCACTTGTGTGGGATGTACAAGACAGAAGAAAAACAAATTATTGCTCTACCAACAGCAGACAAAAGGTTTTTGGGTTCCATTTGGCTCCATTAGGCCAGCAGTTCTTAAAGCCTGGTAACCCTAGAAGCCCCTAGGAACTTTTTAGGGAGTCAAAACTACATTAATTCTCAGTGTAAGACATCTTGAATTTGTTGTTAATAGATTTTTTAAATCACATCATGTGGGCAATCTCTTCTTCACACCTACCCTGTCCCCACTGTGAGAAACTTACTGTCATTTTCTATACAAGTCAATGGCCTAGATTCTCAGTGTTCTATGTTTTAAAATGATTATTCAAGAAAAAAAAGTGCCATCTACCTTTCAGAGAAAGCTCAGAATTAACTGATGAAGATTTGCGTGCGCCTCTACCACAATTCTTGTTAAAATGGCTGCGAACACTAAGACGGTCTACTCTAAGACTACAGTTGTGTTTCAAGATGTTGCAAGTAGTTAAAAAAAAAAAACTGGCTTTATAATTTTGATTGTAGAAAAAATTTTGAAGCTAAAAGGTTTCAAATTTGCATTAACACATGTATTGTTTCCTATAGATAATTATATAATTCTGAAGGTTTAACTCTAAATATCACTTGCAAACATATCACCTGATAATATCTATCATGTATACAAGAAAGGACTAATTTCTTTGCTTATCCACAGCCATCAACATCACCACACACAGCTTCTTAGACATTCTAATGTCTAATGTCTAATCACTCTCTGAATCCCCTGTCTGAAAAACCAATACAATTCAAACAAAACTGCTAAGTTGTAGAAACAACAGCCGTTTCTTACACACCTGGTCCTGGTCACCACCTCCTCAACAAAGGGAGATCTGCACAGTGGAGACCTTGATGCTTTATCTTGTACCTGGTTTGCACTAAAAGTAAGTGATGAGAAATATTGGGATATAAAACAGTCTAACTATACGAGAGAAATTGGTTATTTGGGTCTCTATTCCAATTCCATTGAGCTATTTGCTATTCCTAAAATTAATCTTGCTCTTCTGCTCTCGGGAGCATGCTGATCCCTTGGCATTCAATATCCTGTCTTCGTCATCTCTGCATCCATCTGCAGCCCTGGCACACTGCCTGGCATCTACTGGGCTCTCAAGCAAACATACACATGTGTATATATTTATATATATATTAAAGAATAAACAGTATGATCTAAACAGTTATAAGGTAAAAAAAAAGTAACAAGCATGGCAACATGTATGCCAAAGGGGGGAGAAGCTTATATGGCAGTCAGAAGGAACTGACAAGTCATCTATCTTTTAACCTCAGTGGTGTTAAAACATTTATTTTGGTTGTATTTCCAGTTGCTCAAGACACAAAGCCAGTAAATTTCTTCTTTCTAGGAAGTATTGAAAATTAATTTGTATAATTTTGTACAGTTGTGTTGAGGATT
Organism: Scalopus aquaticus; assembly: GCA_004024925.1. Classification (NCBI taxonomy): domain Eukaryota; kingdom Metazoa; phylum Chordata; class Mammalia; order Eulipotyphla; family Talpidae; genus Scalopus; species Scalopus aquaticus. The sequence goes on along the minus strand of PVIJ01011231.1, from coordinate 14,630 downwards.
AAGTAGCATATAACTACTTACACACACACACACACACACACACACACACACACACACAACACAACACAGTACAACTGCTGATGTTTAACTCACATACTTACCACAACAGAGATGATGAACACCAGGGTACCAGAGGGGTAAGAAGGAAGGACGATAATGGACATTGAGGAGACTTTTGGGAGTAAGAAATATTTTCACAGTGCCATATTAGACATTTTAAATCTTACTTATAGGTAATTTGTGTGGCATTTTTGTTTAAAATTTGGCCAGCTTTAGAGTCAAGGCAAAATCTTTTTTTTTTAAAGATTTATTTATTTATACATACAAGCTGGGGTACAGGCCAGAGGTGTGGGGTGGCAAGAGGGTTCACCAGAGACAGAGTGGGGAGCAGAACAGGCAGATCAGAAATACACTGCTGAGGGGAGCAGCGGGAGAGGTAGGAGCGGTCTGCCGCACCATGTGGGAATCTCCCTGGCTGGGCGTGGCCGCTGCTGACAGCTTCACAGCCACCAGGGAGGCCCACAAGGGAAAATGTTAGTGAGTAGCTTGACATTTTTGATAAGAGAGTTTTCTTTTTTTTCCTACAAGGCTTGGAATCACATCTCTAAATCTAAAGTGAATATTTTTTCTTAAAAAGATAAATAATAGTTTTGTGACAGATACATGTTATAGGAAGGAAATACTAATAAAATATCCTTATTGCTTACCCAGTTTGTTTCTTGACTTTGATCAGATAAGTGGACAATAGTCTTGTCTCAGTTAATTTCCTAGCTTCTCTAGTATATGATGGAACAAAATATTGCTATTTATATGTAAAGCTTTTTAAACAAAGGGGAATAAAATGTGGTTGGCTCTTCATTTTTCCTATTATGGACTGTCAGAAGAAAAGCCTATATTTAAGTTGACATTTTCACTATTTCTGCTGGAGTACATTCTTGATTTAAATCAAGTATATTTGCTTTTAAAAGCAGTAACATAGGAAAAGGCAAAGTAGGCTTTTTAGGCAGTACTGAGAAATTTATGAAAAGAGCCCAGATCCTACTTTAGGCATTAGGAAGAGAGCAGATTCATTCTATTTGCACAGTCAAATATGAAAGAATGAATGAAGGAAGTAAACAAGCTGACATTTACTGCATGGTTGCTTGAAGTACTATAAAATCTCAGAAAAGACAACATCACTATATAAATTTATATGTAAGTACAAATGCATCTAACCAAACCCAAATGCAGGTTATTAAGTGACTACTTAAATTATCTATTTGTTTGATACATTAAATGCAAATATAGGGTGCAAAGATAGAGTAAAATGGGTCATTTATATGGTGAAGAATAAATCAGACTTTGGGTGGTGAGCTCAATATAATATACTGATATACAGATGCTGGTTTTTAACAACGCACACCTGAATCTTATATAACGAAAAGTTGCTTAAGTAAGAAAAAAGCCCTGGGGAAAATGTTTCAGCCAGATACTGCCTCTGTCCCTGTCAAAATTAGACTGGGCCACAGAAAAATCCTAACAGCTAAGTTGCATCTTTTAAGACTCTTCCAACACACTGCATCTTTTTATTCTTCTAGGAAATAAATCTTTTCATGCTCATCTCCCCAAAATGCCAATATATAAATGCTTTCCATGTGGAGAGGTACTGAGGACATACGCACTGATTATATTTTCCTGAGCTCACTTATCAGCATTACATCTGCTCTTCTGAGTCATTTCTTTTTGGAAACAGGTCAACAACACAAAGCACAGGTCAAAACATTTCATGCTACCCAGCCCCTTGTTGAGACATTGAGATACATGAGATCTAATGAGATACATTTAGAAGATGATGAAAAGCCAGTAAAAAAATCCGAATACATAACTTTAAAGTGGATAAAAAGAAAAAGACATGCCTTCCTTCTCTTCCCCTCCATCCATACACCACTGAACAACAGAATATAAACATTCTATGTGATTAAGAAGTTCTAAGATAGGTTTATATAGTCAACTCATGCTTAGCATTTTAAAGTAGCCTTGATGTTTGTTGACATTAGACCTGTCCTATTTAAAGTTTCCTTTCCCCTATTATTTTGGGTAAAAAAAGAAAATCTTGATTTTCTGTTTAACTAAGGAGGTAATTGTGAAATTGAGGATTTTACCAAAATTCAGATGCAATAATGTAGCATAAAACCCATTAGTGTATCTCTCAATTCTGACAATAAAGTAGACTTTGCATTTTAGACAACCATTCCAAAGAATAGCTAACAGTGCCCTTTTTTTTTTTTTTTTTTAACATTCAGAGCTCAAGGCTGATAATTTTTCAGGATAGGTGAAACAGTCAAATCTTTGATTCAAGAGGCACAATAGATACCAATCAGGATTGAAAAAAAGAAAAGAAAAAATTCTGCACCTTGACAAATTGTAGTACAACTGCAGAACATCAAAAACAGACAGAAGATCTTAAAACAGATAAGGAAAAAGAGGGTGTGTACAGAGAATTGACAATTACCCTAAAAATCGACTCCTCAACAACCAAAAGCCAAGAGATGTTTGAATAATCCTTGTCCAAGGGCTACAGAAAGTAACTATAAACCTAAGACTGTTTTCAAGCATAATCTTTCAAAAAGGAGTCGTTCCCCCCTGCAAGCAATAAAGAAGTTTTCCCTTTAAAAACATTCATCAAAAAAACTTGTAAACTTCAAGAACAACAGCAATAAAATCAGAAGGATCCTTGCTATCAAAAGAAACAGTGAGCAAAGGCAGCAACAATAACAAAAGATAATAAATACAGGTTAAAATAAGATAAATAATAATGATGGCTAAGTTTAAGGGTCAAAAAGCAGATAAAGCAAAATTATTGGCAAAATATATCAGAAGGAGTCACCAGGCTTAAATGTTCTAATGTCTTCGCTTTGTCCAAAATGAGGGTAAAGTAACTGATTAACTTTAGATTACTTTAAGAATTTCATGCTGAAATTTCCCAAGTATCCACTAAAAAAACAAAAACAAAGAGAAAATACCCAAGATGCAGTTACAACTTATGACCTCCAGTCAGTAAAGTATTAAAAACTGATTTTAAAAGAAGGATTCAATCATTCTACAAAAAAAAGAATGAATTGGTGAGATCAGCGGTAAAACAGAAAAGCTGAAATGTGTTAAAAGCACAAAGACCATGGGGCAAAGGAAGTACAAAAATGTGCAAGCTCAATCAAAGTAAGATTAAAAAGACAAAATATGTCATACTGAACCCAAAAACTGAAATTAAGCCATGGCCTGGTCAACATTGACAAGCAAAGGACAAAGAAATGATAACAGTCAGGTAACCTGAATATATTTGGGAGTCAGTCCATTTATAAGTGACTCACAGCTCAAATAAGAAATCAAAATGGAAATACTAAGAATTGAACAGCAATAAAATGCTGCATATCAAAATCTGTTGGTTACAGAAAACATGGTTCTTAATAGAAATGTGAAAAGTATGTATGAGTAACAGAGTATGAGAAATGATAAACTAAGTACCTGATATACAAGAAAAAAGGAAGAAGGATTTTAAAAGGAAATAAAAAAGAGGAGAAACTGATACTGGGCAAATGGGGCTTCAAAATTGGCCAAAGGCACTGCCCAAATTGCTTACTGGTCACTATCTTGGTTCTGCACCAGCGCACATAATTGCAAGACTACTTAGCCTTAGGGAACAGTAACAATGGGATTTACTGAACAAACAGGGAAAAACAAAGAATTACTGAAGTTAACATATGGCTGTTTACCTTACTTAAAGCAATGTCCAGTCCTTTAAGTCCCAGAAAGTAACAAAGGTGGAGTCTTCCCGCCACTGCTGATATAGAGCTCCTCTTCCAAACAATAGGCCACGTTTCCAAAATGGCGTCTTTCTACTTCTGCAGATGCGCAACAGTCAGACTGTAGGCCAGGTTCCAATTCACGAGGATGACACAGAACACAACTGGAGATGCTCCCGGAACTGCCATGGCACCCCAGAACAGCACCAGGCCACAACACTGCAAACAGCAACTATAGCGGCCAGATGGCCCCACAGACTGCACTCACACCTTTTAGGAAGGTGCCTGCTTCGGGCCTCTGCCTTCTTCCTTCGGCTGCAGTAAAGACAAAACTGGGAGCAGTTTCCATTGCTCGGCTACTTGCAAAGCCTCCAAAGTCACTGGCCCAAAAGTTACTGAAGATTCCAAAAATGCTCAATCTATATCCTGGTGGCTCAAAAACTTCTGGCATCTGATTTCCAAACTCTCAATCTTGGTGGCTACATTTTCTGCTGCTTCTTTTCCTACATCATGGTGATGCTTCCTCTATTGCTTCAGCACAGTGACTGCTTCTTCTTTCTATTCCTTCAGCATGGCGAATGCCTCTTCCATTCCTACATCATGGTGACTGATTTCTCTATTTCTTCAGTCCCTTTTATTTTTCATCAGAATCTCCACCCCAAGCTGCAAACTTAGCATTTTCCCTGGGGCTATTCATTCTCATCAGCAAACCCCTCCTGGGGCACCACGATTTCTGGACTTTGGACTCAGCCCGGTTACAAAACTAATGAAATAGCAATTAGAAAAAAATAATAAATGAATTTTATTCTTTGAAGACATTAATCAAATAGATAAATACCTATAGAAGATTAATGAAAGAAAATGGAAAAATGGAAAGAGATATAACTATAGATACTATAGAGATTAAATAAGTGATTTTTTTTAAACCCAGCATACTAAAAATAGAAGAAAACTTCCTTAACACGATAAATGCATCTATAGGAAACCCACATCAACTATTACACTAAATGAAAAATGAAAGCATTCCCTTTAAAAATTAACAAAGGTCAGAGTGCCCACTATTATACCACATATAGCTAACACTGAAATGAAAGTTCTAGGAATAAGAACAAACTGAAATGTTAAAACGATTGAAGAAGGAAACAGAATTTTCATTATTCGCATATCATAGTCCTATGTCTGATAGAAAACCCAAGAATCTACAGAAAACTTATTGGCATTTAAAGTTTTTAGAAAAGTTGATGAATATAAAAATCTTCATACAAAATCACCTGCTTTTCCATAAGTTAGCAAACAGAAACTATAACTTGAGGGAGAAAAGGTGAGATGGAGGTACTGTAACAATAACTGAAGAAAAGAAAAAAGGACATCTCCAAACAAATCTAAAAAGCATCAGCATGACTTTTATGCTTTTATGGATGAAATTACAAAACATTCAAGAACTAAGTTAATGGAAGGTATTTCAGATTAGTAGATGACTGCTCAATATTATAACCAAAGCATTTTCTCCCAAGTTGATCTACAGACATAAATAAAATCTCAACTCTCAGCTGCATATATTTTCTTTTCTCTTCTGTTAAACATACATATATAACTTCATACATGTTACCTAAAATTTAAAAAGAATACAATGGGCTGTCATGTCTAACATCAAGCCCTATGGAAACAACACAGAAATTCCTTCATGATATTAAAAATGTATCTACTATAAGATTCAGCATTTCCAGTTATAGGTAACTATTTGAAGAATGCAAAAACTAATTGGAAGGGATATATGCGCTCCTAAATTCATTGCAGCACTATTTACAACAACCAAGCCATTGAATCCATCTAAGTTCTCAAAACGATGAGTGGATTAAGAAGACATCATATAATACATATACATGATGCAATACTACTCAGCTATTTAAAAAAGGTTGAAATTCTTGTCATTTGTCACAACATGGTGGATCTCACAACATGGTGGATCTGGAGGGGATTATACAGAGGGAAATAAGTTACAAGGAGAAAGACAGATACTCGATGGTGTCACTGATATGTGGAACGTGGAGAAAGAAAACAAAGGGCTACACAAAACCAAATCAACAACAAACCCTAGAAATCTGACAGTAGAATTGAGGCCACCAGAAGGAGACGGGGAGGTGGAGGAGGTAAGTGGGGAGGGAGCCAATAGATTAGGGTGAAGAACTAAGTGTGCCTTGCCCAAACATTCCTTATCACTTAGCAGACTGTAATGATTTTATTCAGCCCACAAATATTTGCTATATCTTGACAAAGGGGTTAAATTGTTAAGTGCCAACAGGACCAGTTCCTTCCAGTTTACATATCTGGGGAGAAAAGCTCATAACCCAATATGGCTTGATAAGGGCTGCTGTTTGGGGGTGGAAAGTGACAAGGAGGAGAAAGGGGGGGTGTGGAATGGTGATGTGCCCCTCTAGGCCAGAGCACAGGACTGATGAAAGACAGGAAACCTCTTAAAGGAATCCTAAACCTTTAGGCAAGAAAAAGTCCTGCTGCTGGAAAGAAACATTTAACATGTCACTTGTTTTCCCCAGAAGTCAGAGAGATAGCAGGATGTTTCTGTTTAATCCAGGGAAAAAGGACAGGCAGAATCCCCTCCATGCAACTACTCAGTGTTCAGGTTATCCAAATCAAACATATAACCCAGGCAAAAATAAACATGATTAAATATGCAGATTATATTTTATAGGATTTAACATAAGATAAAGCATCTCAGAAGCTCACAGACCAGGAAACCAATACAAGCACATGGGCAGGCCAAGACACGGGAAGATTAGTTTCCACTATCTGCTAAACTTGAAAGAATCTTCTGTTCACTTTTATACAGGCCATTGAAAAATCTGAAAACAAAACCAAACACTGACATCGCTAATCCTTGACAAGTGTTTAAACTGGAACACCCTTAACAGATATATAGCACATGAAACAATTTAGAATATTGTATATTTGCCCAACCTCCGCTTCCCACAGTAGACTAAACACTACAGCTAAAACAAGAACTCCAAGAAGAATTTATGTGGTAATATCAAGTATCTGAAAGCAAAGGAAAATAGTCCACAATGTTTCCAGAACTGTCCCACAGTTCTTTAGACATCAGCCACCCTAATTGGAGGAAGATGGATACTTAACAAAGGTTCCTGTATTTCTGTGAACAGCTAATATATATGGATTTGTTTAGGGGCTTGTGAGAAACCTGGAAATGAAAATCAAGTGGTGTGGATATAAGCCGATTATTTCTGTGGAGAAGGCACACTAATTTCATCCTATAGTCAAAGCCATTCACGATCCAGAAAACATGAAGAACCACTGTTAAAATCTTTGAAAAAAGGTTCTGTACTGGTGATGTTACAATGAGCATTTTCAGCCAAGTAAAAAGCATATATATTTCAAGGAAATATCAACTTTTTTCCCAAGGACTAAGAGAATAAGGTACTCTGTTTTTCTAACTTAAATTGATGTTTTTCTTGGACTAGAGTTAAAAAGAGCTGACTGATGTTTACCAATATCAAAACATCTTACATACATGTGGATTTTTAGGGGGCAGGGGCATCATTTAAACTCTTATCTAGCGACACTTCATTTGACCAAATCCATGCTTTTTTATTTTGCCATGAATCTGGCAAAAGCATAGCTTAGAAATAAGTGGCTCATGTTTTGTAAGATTAAGTTATTGAAGAGAAATTTGAGGTCTCATTTTGAAGTATAAAATGGTGTTGTTGTAGAATTTAAAATCCTTTTTTGGTTTTCATATTTTCTGGAGCCCATAGCCCTTTGGATGGGGTCAAACTCAGATGTCAAACTAAACTCTATACTGAGTTTATATGTTTATACGGGTATAGATGAAAGTTCCATTAGCAGAGTTATGTTCAAAGAACCTACCTTGGTTTTGGAGCAAAAGGTTAGCACTAGAATATATATTTAGTAATGCACTAAGCATAAATAAAATATTTTAGAGTGGGATATATCCCTTTAGTTGACTTTGATTACCTGGATAAGAGAACACAGTCTCAATTGCTATTTCTAAAATGCCAATTAAGAGGCAGAACCTGTGGGAAAATGTATACAAAACATGGCAGTTCATAAACCTTGGTGCATAGTCCTTAGTAGCTGTGGGGCCTGAGCGTCTGTGGGATCAACTACTCATTTTAAAGTGAGGAGCTCAGTCAGATGATATTGTACATTATCATATAGTCACTATTTAAATGCCCTCTTGGACTGAGCTCCTGGAGACCAGAGACCAAGGCTCAACCACTTTCTATCACCTGGTGTCACGCACACCATGAGGTAGGTGATGAAATGTCAAGTGTGTTGAAAGAATAATGCATTAATTTAGCATGTGGAGACTTTTATCTATTCAAAGGATTTCTATAGTCCATTGTATGCATCTGCTATATGACTTACTATTTAAATTTAGAGAATTAAGGAAGTAGCACATGCCAAAGATCTGCTATAATTCTCGGTGAATGTGTGTGATACTGGGCTGTACTGTAAATTTGTGACTTGGCTTTTGTCTGTAAGGAATGCAGACCGAATCAAATGTGAGGTTACAAGTGGTCCAATAAATATTTCATTCAACAATGACTTCTAAGACGACAAAAGGAATGGAAGTAGAAAACCAGAAACCTAGCAGATTTGACTGTCCACATATATTTTTAGGCCTCTGCCAGACACTTGCTGGCCCAGTCTTGGGAGAGTAGGGTAAGCACAGTAACAACCTCAGATCTTCAAGAAATGGCATTTTTTTTTGGAAAGCAATGGGCATTGATCCTGCAAATATCAGCTAAAAGAACTATTACTTGGAAATCACTAGAACATAAATAACTTTGACAGCTAATTGTGTGATTCATCTTCCCTCCTAATGACAGGGTTTAGTTTTAAAAACACATTTGCTAAGCCACAAAAATATTTTTTAAACCATCACTAAAGCAGTTTCCTAATCTTTCTTTATAACACATGCTCATCTCTCGCTAGTCAATTATAACCTCTAACTACATTTTTGGCTGTTATAATTTTCAGACTACTCCGCTCATCTTTTTTTCTTAGGAGTAGACAACACTTAAGAAATTTCTTTTCAAGTAGTTTCTTCGTAATTTCAATCTTCTCTCCCTTGCTTTACTTACACTGTTTCTTCAGCATTTTTTAAATAACCTGTTTCTTAAGTAATGATTATTTTTCATTTTTCTAAAAGAAGATTCTGTTGAAATATTTTTAGGCACATGCCATTTGGACTTCCATTTAACCAAGAAGAGTGAAATAAGATGGTATTTTATGTGTTGGACACATAACATTCTGAAAATTCCTCCTTTGATAACTTAGTAGATTCAAGAAATTTTAGCTCAAGAATTTTGTTTAGAGGTTGTTGAAATGTAAAACATGCCATTCCTACTCTGTAGCATAAAGACCATAAACTAAATTTAAATTGCCGGGGGAAAGGTATTATGCTTATAAACTCTAGTTGTACTTACCTTGACTCAAAAGCAAAAAAATAGTAGAGGTGGTAATTTTACTTTCAGAATTGTTTTAATAATTGCCCTGATTTTCTTTGCTTTTTTGTCATTAAAGTTTTATTACTTTAATCCCTCCAGAACATAAAACAAAGAGGTGACATTAATATATTCTCTTTTTACAACTTCTAGGAGGGACTCACTGATTACATAAAAGTTCAGAATCCCACCACACAGAAGCCTGGGTCCTTGTCATAATTCTACCAATTAAGAGTTTAAAGACTTTGGTCAAGATCCTTTAATATCCACCATCCATTCCTCATACACAAAATGGGTAACAATATTTTCCCTCCCTTCCTGACAGAGTATTTGCAAGGACCAAGCAAAGTAATAAATTGGGACATTCAATTCTGAGACATTGCACAAACCTAAGTTGTAATTACTACTCGCTGATGGTATAGCTTAACAGGATCATGAGGGACAAATATAAGATTTTTTAAAAAGTACATTACAGCATTCTTCACAATAGCCAAGAATTGGGAGCAGCTCAAATAGCCATCGACAGATGAATGGGTAAAGAAAATGTGACATATCTATATGATTGAGTATTATTTGCTCCTAAAAAAGAAGTCAGTCACATACTACATCACGGATGAATTTTGAGGACATTATCATTATACTGCGTAAAATAAACCAATTACAAAGAACATGTACCGTATGGTTCTACAATTTGAATGAAAACAATTAAAAAAATAGATTAAAAACACCACCTCTGCTAATTTTTTGCTCTTGAGTCTAGCTAGCACAAGTGTTTACATGGTAATATTCCATTTTTATGAACTACTTAGATTAGTCAAAATCATGGAAACAGAAAGTAGAATGACAATTGCCAGGGTCAGAGGGAGGGAGCAGTAGGAGCTGTTTTTCAGTATAGTTCCAGTATGGCAAGACGAAAATGTTCTAGAGATCTGTTATATGACAATTGAACACAGTCAACACTATGAACTGTACACTTCAAAATGGTTGATGGTAAAAAAGTACTTTAGTGTGTTTAGTTCAAGGTAAATTGGAATTAAGTAGAATTTAAAGAAAATTAAACCAAAACAACAGCCTTTGTTGGACTTGTGGTTAGCAATCAGTCTTGCTACTTAGAAAAGCACATTGCTAGGTAGCAAAAACTTATCCCCCAAAAGACATTCACATAACAGTAGGGACATCTGTAATCCCAATGGCCCTCCTCTGGTCTTCACCAACACCCCTTGCCCCCCTCACCACACACAGAACTGACGAGCACCTGCTCATTCTTCTTTAAAGCACTTGGCTCACACTGCTAGTCTAACACTTACCATGTTACTCTTAGCCAGTGACACAAGTTTCTGGCATCATCATTAAGCCATGAATTTGAGGGAAAAACCACATCTAACACATGCTCGAGTTCCTTCTTTGAGCTCATTGTACAATAGCACAATGCCACTCATCAGATGTTTGCTAGCTGAATAAATTTTACCCCTTGACAGCTTTCAACATCTTTCATTTATCTGTTGGTGGGGCAAATCTCAAGAGCAGAGAGAGGTTAACAATTTTAAGCTCTGCATAAAGAAAGGTCTTAATGTTGTTCCCCGTTCTTATCTGGTAGAGAAAAAGAAGAGGAACAACTATGTATTTATAGCTGTGTTTATAATGATACAAAGATGTTCAGTTACAGCTCTGGAAAGAAAAAAGAGGGTTGAGCTGCAAAGTTTATAATAATCCTTCCCCGATCCATTTATGGTTTTGAAATAGTCAGAAGTCTGTATTATGTTAACAGTCCTTATAAGGGTTCTTACACAAAAGTGCTGTTTTAAACGTGGGTGAGCCTCAACTCTCTAGAACTTCCATTAATAAAAACCACAAATCCCTGCAAGAGAGAGTTGAATTAGACAGAGTATCAGGTTCTTTTTAAAATATGTAATTCTTACCCATATAAAACTTCAAAGTTACTTGTAGGTAGATTGTCAAGATAAATATATCCATGAAGAAACAGAGAATATGCAATTTTATTCCTAAAATACTCAGGTGTTACTCAGAAAAAAGTAAGCGAGATGTGTGAGAGAAAAAGTAAACTCACGGCTGAAAATGAGATGGAGACAGGGGTCTGCACTAGGACAGGATAAGAACGGGGAACAACATTAAGACCTTTCTTTATCAGAGCTTAAAATTGTTAACCTCTCTCTGCTCTTGAGATTTGCCCCACCAACAGATAAATGAAAGATGTTGAAAGCTGTCAAAGGGTAAAATTTATTCAGTTAGCAAACATCTGATGAGTGGCATTGTGCTATTGTATAATGAGCTCAAAGAAGGAACTCGAGAGGAAGAAGTCAGAGCACACTGTTACTCTCAAGGGACTCAGAGCTTAGTTTAAGAGACGGGGCACACATCAGGGATGGATGTGGACACAGTCTGGCCTGATGCAGGGAGCTGATGTGACGATCAAGGCAGGGTGCAAATGCCAGTCACATCCCACTCCGCTCTGCGCCTGGACATCGCAGGTCAGTCACACAACTCACCAGCGAGCTGGAAACCGCTAACTCAAACACAGAAGCGATGATCTACAATAGTGCTTGATGACTAGATAAACCTAAATGGGAAATGAAAATAATGGTTTCATATGTTCTAATAATATAGAACCTCCGTTAGACACTGAACTTGGCAGGAGCCGTGTCCATCCCGGTTTCCTGACTGGACACCGTGGGTTGATGTGCCAACTCCTGGATGCTTACTGGAACAAAGACTAAACTTCATGTATACCGTGTCAACAGTTCATGTTGTGAGGCCATGGTTGAGGTGGTATTGAAGTCCTGTGTTGCCCTGTGTCCAGTAGTTGAGACACAGACCACATGGCCTGCAACACCTAAAATCTTCCCTATTTGACATTTTACAGAAAAAATGTCAAAAAATTTGTGGACTCCTAGAATGAGGCTTCAAGCTTGGGAGGATAACGTTAACAATAACAGAAATAGGAAAAGGCAAAAGAAAAGGGTTGAAGGAAAAATGGGGAACTTGATTTTTAAATGGATGGCAGACTGAGGGGTGCCCATGGGAGGAAAACATCAGGGAAAGAGCTGAGGGGCAGAGGGGCAGATGTAAAGGGAGGACGGAGCCCATGAGAAAGAGCAGTAAGGGCGAGACATATTCAAAGGACAGTTTATATCAAAGTCCCAGCACAGAAAATGAATGGAGAGGGTGGTTTCAGTAGAGTCCAGAGAATACACAAAACCCACCTTGTTGGGTGCCCACTGCCTCTGAATTGTGGTTCTGAAATTTGGAAACCAAAGCCATGCCAAGGTGTGAGCCTTCGGCTAGACACACTGCCACACTTCAACGAAGGGCACCAGCAGGAGAGATTGAAAAGGAAGAACCGGAGAAGTGGTGGAAACAGGTTTATGTTGCCGTCACCAAGTGAAAGACACAGCTGACTTACCAGAAAAGAAAAATAAGGCAAGGGGTACAGAGAAGTCAGAGAACATGCATGAAAGATCAATGGATTTGATTAGAAAGATCAATGGACTTGATCAGAGAGACAGAGACAGAATCTACTTCAAGGAAGTGGAGAAGAAATGAAAGATGCAGAAGTAGGGGGAGAAAGCCGGGAGTAATTAAGGCTGGCACTAACAAGAAGGGAAAGCTGGCATGGGGGTGTAGATGGGCTTATTTTAACAGGCATGGAGTCATTTCTTCTTCCAAAGATGTAAGGGAGAAAAACAGATGAGTGTGGTAGAGTGCAGAAAATGGGATGACAACTCCCTGTTTGGAGTCCAGGTCCTGAGTGCCTCCCTGTCACAGTAACTCCAGGCTTAGCCTTGTGGCTTCTTTTGGCCAACAGGGCATTTGCCTAAGAAGAGATGTGAACGGAGCCCACTTAGGCTTGATCTTCTTGTTACCCTGAGATAAGTGATGGGAATAAGTCAAGCAGCCTGCTGGGGCATGATACCAACCACCCAGGGGAAAATGAGACCCGCAAGCTGACAGCTGCCAACCTGCAGACACCTACAACACGTCATCCCAGGTCACTGAGTGCCCAGCTGACCTGTCATGTGACGCAAAGAGAATTGGGACCTAAGTAAAAATGGTCCTAAAGCTTTAATTTGTTCTCCAACTTAAGCTGACCAGGGAACAGAGAGAGGGAGGATTTTTCTCATGTAAAGATAATGCAGGAATAAATGCTGTATGTACTGCATGATTGTAACTATTCAAAAATAGCTCAGAATACCAAAAAAAGCTTTGCTTTTTTTTCTTTTATATCTTTCAAATTGTGTGTAATGAACAGTAATCACACAATAAGTGTTAGTGCTGTTATTACTATTGACAACTACATTTGAAATGAGAAAAACTCCAACACCACTTGTCTATCACTATACCTACCCAGTCATACTTAGGAATTAATGTAGAGGTTTAACATAGCTCCAGAGCATTTTCACAAACTTATTTCTCACAAATAGGAAAATGCAAACTAAGCTGATATATACTTGAACAGTAAACGAACCTCTACTCCTGGAAATCAGACAAATTAAGCCAGTTTTCTAGCTCTGGTTGGTAGGTAACTGCTATGAGCAAAGGAGAGTTGAAGATTTCTCAAGTAAAAATTAAGACAGAATTGAAATTTCCCTAAAAATGTTTGCCAAACTTTGTGTTTCTATGGTGTGATATCTCTGTTGGAGGTGATATTTTCCAACAAAATAATTTTTTCCTTTGAGTAGCCATCTAGTTTTGTACCTGCCATGTGTCCATTGGATTCTCTCCAATAATCCATATTGGGGGCTTAAATATGCAATATAGGCGCACACAAATGCTTCTCCTGACACCCACATTATTTTCTCAACAAGACATGTTTAAAACATGTTTAACATTTTTGAAATAAAAATTTTTCTTTGGGCTGAAAGGTACATGAACACATTTAGGTTTCTTTCTTTCTCCTGAAAAGGCTAGTTAGGGGATGATATCCAATATTCTCCCTATGTCTATAGCATTTACAGACTGAAGTAAGCTGAGAAATATTTTTTATCTGTTAAACCATATTTATTGATTAATATGGGCGATAAAACAGTCAGCTCAACATTCTGCTTCCTCCTGAAAAATACATTATTTTTTAAAAAGTATAAGCCCACAGATATAAAGAATGGGAAATAAGGGCCTCCCTGGTGGCACAGCGGTTGAGCGCTGCGCTGTGGAGCTGTCGGCAGCGTGTGATGCGAGTTGGACGCCCAGCCATCACGTGTGTCCATGTGATGGACACATGGTGCGGCAGACCTCTCCTGCCTCACCCGCTGCTCCCCTCAGCAGTGTATTTCTGATCTGCCTGTTCTGCTCCCCGCTCTGTCTCTGGTGAACCCTCTCGCCGCCCCACGCC